>JAWNKX010000366.1:0-148239 GCA_035041755.1 Cacoxenus indagator
TGTTGTATGGAAAGTGGCTGAGTCATTGCAATTCCAAAACCTGGTAAAGACGTATATAATCCAGCATCATATAGACCAATTAGCTTACTTCCACTGCTGTCAAGAATATTCGAGAAGCTCCTGTGCCAGCGACTGTTACCTATTATAGAACGCAAACATATAATACCTGACCACCAATTTGGCTTTCGACGAAAACACTCGACCATACAACAAATCCATCGTGTGACTCATAAAATTTTAAACGATCTTGACAACAAAAAGTTCTGTATAGGAGTTTTTCTAGATGTAGAAAAGGCATTCGACAAAGTTTGGCACAAAGGACTAATCAGAAAATTGCGCAATATATTCCCGCATAACGTACTACAGATATTAGTACACTATATCACAGAAAGACATTTTTTCGTTAAGTACTCAGATGAATATTCCACATTAAGAAAAATCAAAACAGGCGTACCACAAGGAAGTGTACTAGGACCGTTATTATACACTATCTTTACAGCGGACATACCAACACCAAATGACGACGCTTCAATGATAGCCACATTTGCTGATGACACTATAATACTTAGCGCACATAGACAAGTAAACATAGCAACATCCAAACTACAACAGCATCTGGATACTACCCTAAGGTGGTTTGAAAAGTGGCAAATAAAAGTAAATAATACCAAAACAGTACATGTTATATATACAACTAAAACTAAATTCACACCACCTCGTATAAAGATTGACGGAGCTGACGTAAAAATTGAAAACGTAGTCAAATACCTGGGATTATATATTGATAACAAACTCAACTGGAAATACCATATACTTAAAAAACGGGATCAAATCAAGCTGAGGATTAGTCAATTATATTGGCTGCTCAAATCAAAATTAACATTAGAAAACAAAATACTATTATAAGACCAATCTGGACGTACGGAGCACAAATCTGGGGAACGGCCAAAAAATCAAATACAGACATAATACAAAGACAACAATCAAAAATAATTCGTATGATCACCAAGGCTGGGTGGTATATAACTAACAATGATCTGCATCGTGATCTTAATATTCCAACAGTAACAGAGGAGATTACAAAAATAAGTCGTATCTACCAGACCAAGCTTACCAAACACCCAAATGTTGGTGTCAACCTACTACCAATACAGGAACTACAATGCAGACGCAGGTTACAGAGGACAAGGCCAGTGGATCTGGTTGAATAAATTCGAAACTATATATATATCTCAATACCACTTTTTTTTTTTTTTTTGTTTTTATTTAATGTGTTTATTTTTGTATTTTATATTTTTATTACATTTATGTTTACTTTACTATATTTTGCTCTATAATTGTATTAATTTAATTTAAATATTATTTTTGTTACTATTTTGATTTTTTTCCCCTACATCCTTACAAAAATAAAAAACTTTTGTGATCTGCTCACATAAATTAGTTACAACCCAGAAATAACTTTTAAACCATGTACTAATAGTCTTAATAAAAAATAAAGACATATGTACACGACATGTAGGAAATAAAAAAAAATAAAAAATAAAAATTCTAAATTGTCTTAGATTTAGTTTAATATTGCATGTTTATTAGAGGCTGATGATGTTTTTATCTGTAGCCAATTATTTAGTACGTAGACATTAGCTTTGGTATCGCATGTTCATCAAAGAACTTAGCAATTAACACCAGCTGAGCCCAGTTTATGTGACTGGGTGAATTTTGATGCCACTTGGGCCAGCCCCATGTGAGATCAGTGTGTGGTCATTGCGTACCTACTATGTCAATGTAAAAAAAAAATATCGTCTTAACATATATATTAATACCTTTGTTTAGTTTTATTTTTTTGTTTCTAATATTGTTTATTTGTATATTTCATATTTTAGTTTATTTTATTTTTATTTCTTTTAATTTATTTTGTTTCTATTATTGTATTTGGTGATCCTGGAACAGTTTAACTTGTAATGCACTCCCAAAATGGGAGTATTAATTTGTTCGCTGGCCTAACATGGGTGCTTGAGGTTAATCTAATCATGATATTCTGCCGAAACAGTGGAAGAAGGCGAGAATTTGCATGATTCACAAGGCCGGCAAGAGCCCTTACACCTTAGATCCCTACAGGCCAATTAACCTGCTACACACTGTAGCAAAATTGTTTGAACGCTGTTTGCTGACACGGATCCTGGACTTAAAAAAGGTACAGCAAATAGTTCCTTCCTTTCAATTTAGCTTTCGTAGGTCCCACGGAACTCCAGAGCAGCTGAAGCAGGCTTTCGACCGAGTTTGGCACGACGGGCTGCTCAGTAACTCAAGAATCTCTTGCCGCCTCAACTATGGTTAATCGTTCGCAGCTACTTTGAGAACTGGACTGGTACTGGATTGTGTGGAGTCTAGCATCAAGGCTATTTGCGCAGGTGTCCCCAGGGTAGCGTTTTGGGGCCTACACTCTATACCCACTGGGTTCACGACATGCCCACTGGGTCAGAAATACCACTGAAGGATCCTCTGGATCTGACCATTGCCACGTTTGCAGACGAAAAACAGAAACAAGTGCATTTACGAAGCCACGGACTCACTGCAGCAATACCTACATATTTTTGAAAACTGGACACGACGTTGGAACATTTGCATTAACAAAAACAAATGTGCTGCATCACGGCAAACCGAAGGATGGGGCTTGATATTAGCCGTTCAAATTTTTAATTTCATTTTAACTGAAGTTTATGATATGTAGACTTATCTATAAGATTTTGCTTATTTTAATTTTAATTAAATATTCACTTGACTTTATTTGAATCAATATACGAAGTGAATTAATTAGTGAGTATACATTATTTACATTCAAGAGAGAAAAGTCAATTAGATTATTATTAAATTTAATTGTACGTAAAGGAATAGCATTAATAACGCATTTTATCCTCTTTGGCACCTATGCATATAAATCCATTACATATTCTTCCGTTATAGGGAATAAACCAAACCACACTTTTTCTTTAGTTTTAGCAACTAAACTATGAAAAAATAACAAGAGGAAATAGCATAATGCCATGGAAAGAAGACCACAAAAGCAATATTAAAAATTAATATTGTAGTAATAACTTAAAGTATGCAATGTAATTATAGTTCATAAGCGTATCGTGTAAGCATAGCCGTAAGCATAGTTGTATGCATGACAAGTAAGCTGAGGAACAAAAGAGCATTTCAACTCTCTCAAGAAATCGGTAATTCCTGTTTGGTGTTGATCTGAGTTATTACACTATCTTCAGTATCTTTCAACATTTTTGACAGTTCTTTACATTTTCTTTGCACTTTTCGTGCAATAATAATTCTTAATAATCGATATTTTCTATTAAGAATTGAATAGTTTCCTTTGACTACACTACTTTTGCCCTTTTCGTCATTTAATTCACAAAAGATGAACGAACGAACACAGAACGAGATTTCAAATTATTGATATTACACCGTCGGCAACAATCAACACTTCGTACCCATAGCCTCGTGCTTCTCTTCTCAATGAATTCGGGTTAAGAGAGAGAAATTGGGAGTTGAATTGCCAAGTGTAATACGGTCTATGAAATAAACGTGAGCGAGTGATGACATAAGGCGGTGCCGCAATCTCAGAAGTGGAATTCAATAAGGACCTTTTTGAACCGCGAATACAAATACTAAACCCAAAATAAAAAATAAGTCGGAGTTAAAGTAAAAAATAAAGTAAGCCGTTGAATAATAACGCAGAGAACAAAAACAGATTGTCAAATTTAAAGAAATTCGAAGCGTTTATATATAATTTAGTAGGTGCTACGAGTATTGATACGTTACGAAAGTGACTCGGACTGTCAAAAACTGGTAATAAAGGTAGTATGGCCGCCGCCGGGTGGAAGTAGATTTGACGAAGACACCCACACCAAAGAGTATAGTATACGATATATAGACTCTATTCCTCTTTTACAACTTCGAAGCCTGCGGTACATTTGAATTTCTGTTATTAACATCGAATTTACTGCAAAGTATCATTAGCTCCTTGTAACACTATAATGATGAATACTAAGCGAGATGGGCCGAATTTACTTTCCTTTTTTCCTTGCAAATCTGTACCCTGATAGTTGAATTATAATTATTAATTATATATAACAATTATTGTTTTGTTATGAATATTATTTCTTTACACAAATAATTGTCTTAAAAATCTAAATACGGTAGCTTGAATTTAACAAAAAGTAAAATACAACTCAAAATGTACATCTGTAGAAAATTTTTATTTTTTTTTTAACGATTAGCCGACAAGCGATGATAAGCGAATATTGAAAACAATAGAAATGCGATAACGAAAACAATGCACATTGTGATGCAAAAAATAACGATAAGGAAAATTTTTTTTGGTATTGTTGGTCTTGGTTGGGCTTCGGCGAACATAAGGAAAGGTAGGGAAATAAATTTGGCTTCGCGTACGCACGAACAAATCGTGGTTGATCATCATTTTTGCTCGTACAACAGACAATCCCCTCATGATCATGTACAGCGCTACGTAAATCCATCGAAAACGGTAGCAATGAATTTGTAAGTTTATTTCAGTAGTTATTTGTATATAAGTTAACACGATGGCATAAGAGGACTATCGTGTCGACCACAGCAATAGTATGCTCAGCATATGGGAAAACACTGAGTCTGCTACCTACTCTTATTTCTAGTGATCATCAACTAGAAATACAATCAGTAAAAAATAAATACCAAAAACTCAGAACATAGGACCGGCGTCTAAGAAAAATACTGACGCCAGATATAATAAAAAATGCCGACGACAGATGTAATAAAAAATACCGACGCCAGATGTACACCGAGAAACCCACCCTTTCATAGCTAGTAAATCGCGGCAGGACAAAAAGAAATTAATTTGTTCAGCCAACGTTCAAAATAATATTGAAGCAGAGTAAAAATTATTTTGCAACGGTTCTAAAATCAGACTCGTGGAAGCAAGCCGTTGTGCTGCTCACGAAAGTAATAAAATAAAAACAAAATAGAAAACGCAATCTTGTTTAATTGGCGCCCAACGTGGGGCAAGTGTTAAAATCAACAAAAACAGTGTCAAAAAAGACCCCAACACCGTCAACACGACGAAGGACAACCACGCAGGATCAACCCGGATAAATTATAATCTCAGAAAACATGTAAGTAAGGTGATCACTTTATGTCAAGGGAAATTTTTACACTGTCTATTTTATAAGTCCCCACATAAAAGTAAGATTGAAAAGTTGTAACGAGTGCCAAAAATCGAGTGAAGTTGACCAAAGGACTTAAATTTAATGAGTGGCGAACCTGAGTTAGAAGATCTAGCTGAGACATTTAAACATATTAAAGTGGATAGACAGAGTGACTATAACCAAAGTAGTGACAGAGGTTGGTGGCGGAGCCAATAAAAAATGGACGCAGCCCAGGTTCAGCAGTTAATTGAGGCTGCCGTTTGGTGTGCTATTTCGACTCAAAAACAGATATTTGATCACCAGATTAGTGAGATATACCAGCGTATAGGGAATACAGCAGCTAACCCATCTCAAATAGAAGTGTACAAAGACACAGAATTAGTTGAGGGTGTCAAATGCGACGAGTCATTAGACATAATAAAGTCTCTCCCGGAATACGCAGGGAAACAGGAGTCTTATGTGTCTTGGAGACAAGCAGCGCACACCGAATATAGATTATTCGAAAAATACGGGGGTATTTCCAAACATTACCAGGCAGTTGCGATAATTAGGAACAAAGTAACGGACTTAGCAGACTCGGTCTTGTCGTCTTTTAATTTATAAAAGCTTAAAAATTAATGAATATATCAAATAAATAATAAATAAGCAAAAATAAAATAAATAAATATAATAATAAAAATAATAACTGCCAAATGCTAGTCAAACTGCGGAACAGATGTAAAAGAAACACGTCTATTAAACACAAACAAAACAAGAGAACTGAATATCAATGCAATAATTGCCCGCCTCGACTACACTTACGCCGATAAATGGATGGATTGGCCATCCATTTAATAGAGCAGGAAATGTCAACCATGCGACAGGGCAATGACAATTTTACAGATTTACGAGGAGGTCGAAAAAAGCTAACTCTGCTGACCAAAAAGACTATAATGACTCATGACAAAGCAGTGGCGTTAGCGTTGAACGAAAAATATAGGATGGACGCCTTGTGTGTGTTCATCTCAGGTGCGAGAAAGGCACTAAGTGACATCGTATTTGCAGCTCGCTCGGGTCATCTCCCGCCAGCACCTGCCTTGGCCCAAGAGTGGAGTCGAAACATGAGCGATACCGGTCCGCTGCAAATTATACAAGGAAATTAGAGAGCAACGGGCAGAAAATAAACAGCAGGGTAAAGGGAAGAATAGTGAAAGGAACCAACAGAGTAGCAATCACAATCCCCAGTACAATCAGCAAGGAAAAAACCCTTGATTTAGAAGGCGCGAGCAGAAATTCGATAGAATTCAGAAGGAGCTAGACGAGCCGATGGATGTGGATCCAGGTTCTTCACAAATGCGTCAAAGAACGCAATATAGCCCTCAGAACTCGGGACATAGGTATACTGCCATTTATGGTCAAGATCAATAACAGGGACAAAGACATACCGCCCCCGTTAATCAGAATCGTTATCAGGGCAAGGTTTTAAAAGGCCAAATGAGTCTGAAAAACGGACGGGTCACAAGTTCCAGAGAATAAACTAATTGACACCAGAAGCCCCTCCTTAAGAGTATCGAGAGGAGGACTACAGGGAAATGGCTGAAACGGCAGTCGCCGAATTGGAGGAACAGCTGTCAGATGTAGGTTTCTTCAATTTTTTAGGGAATCGTCAATGCTACCGTTCATAGAGCGGTCGCAGGGAAAAAAATATAACTATTGATAGATACGGGTTCATCAAAAAGTTATATTAAGTCCCTTGTGGAGTTAGAACATGTAGTAGAAGTAGAAAAACCTTTTGTGGTAAAATCCCTACATGGCGTTAACCATGTGGGAAAAAAATTGTTTGTTCATTTTTTTGGGGTGGCCGGTACTTTCTTCATTTTGCAAAACTTTGCGACGTTTGACGGAATAATTGTTCTCGATCTGCTAACGCGGGTCAGTGCGAAAATTGATCTCAAGTCAAACATAATTGTTCACGACAATGGCTCGGAACCAATTCAGTTTTTAAAGTGTGCAAATATGAATTTCACACAAATAGAAGAATTTGAAGTGCCGCAGAACATAAAAGCTGAGTTTTTAAGAATGCTCAAAAAACGAATTAAAGTCTTTGCGAATTCTAATAAACTACTACCTTACAATACTTCGGTGGTTGCCACATTTCGGACAGAGAATGATGATGCGGTATATTCGAAGATGTACCCGTATCTAATGGGCGTAGTTGACTTTGTCGATAAGGAGATAAAAGACCTTCTGCGAAACGGCATAGTTAGACCTTCACGGTCACCATATAACAACCCAATATGGGTGGGTTATAAAAAGGGAGTTAACGATTTAGGAAATAGAAAAAAACATTTAGTAGTAGACTTCCGGAAGCTCAATCAGAAGACGCTTTATAAATACCCGATTCCCAGCATTTCAATGATTTGACGAACCTTGGAAAATCTAAATACTTTACAACGCTTGATCTGAAGTCAGACAATCACCAAATCGCGTTACCTGAACGCGACCGTGCTCATCTTAATCGAGGTGTTGTGTTTGTGCTTAACAGACGTGTTTGTTTTACATCTGCTCCGCAGTTTGACTAGCATTTGGCAATTGATTTGTCTATTGTCGTTTTCGATCTGTACTTTTGTTTATATTCTTTCTGGTGTTATGTTTTGAGTCACTTTATTTGTGATGTGTGACTCATTTGACCCATATACATTTTGTGCTTAGCATTGTTTAATTATTTTGGCAAGTACAACTCTTAAAATTGGCTTTCCTGTATATTGAGTTCAATCTCTTTTTTTTCCTGCTTTGTTCTCCCTTTAAATTGTTTTTGCTATTTTAGTCTTTTTCTGTTTCCTTCTTGCACTCGATGAGCAGTTTTTATTTTTGAATAACTGTATTTCCTCTTTGCTCTCTTGGAAAGTCTTTTATACAAACTAATAATTCACCTAACTTCTCTCTTTCCAATTTTATCTCTGGTTAGCTGAGAGCAAGGAGTATTCATTCATATAGAGGTTACATTTTTGCCTTAAAAAAAGGTGTGATATTCTAGGAGTCAGGTGCTATTAGCTTATGTTATTTGTCTGCAATTAACATGGACATACTAGGGGAGGTCGCTGTGTAGCAACTTCATTTTGCTATACATTGGACGCGAGTTACGTTTTTATAGAAATGATAGCACACAAAGCTCTTCAGACCAAAGGCACCTATTTTATTTCACTGATGTCTTAAGCCTAATTTTATAAATCTTTCTTACTGACTAGAAAACTTACAATGCTAAAAAATGTTTAACGACTAGGAAATTTACCGCTAGCTTAAGATAACAGAGTACAACGTACATACATAATGTTCGTTCGGTGACGAACGGACAACAGTAAGCAGGTCGATGACCGACTGATTTGCTATTTGTTGTTTTCTGAACTGTTACATAACTAAGATGACCAGTTAGGTTTTATGTGTTAAATGACCGTTACCGAGGTCAATGATCAAGAACTGTATTGTGTTAGGTGCAGAAGTCAGTTTATTTTATGTTATTTTATGTTATGTTATTTTTTGTTATTTCGCTTTGGGTGAAAGTGTTGGCGAAGTCAGTGACCGAAGGTGTTGGATTTCGTTGGTGATGGGTGGCGAAGGTACGTTACTCGCGCGCATTTTTTATTGACTCACTTGACTCCTCCTTTGAAATTATCGTTCTTTGTTTTATCATGTTTTTTGGAAAACGAAGCAAGAGCTGTTTCCCCTTCTTTCTGTGTCTTTCTCAATTTTGTGTACTTGGCGCGAATCAGTGTGAAAAGGAATTTCTATGTATCACCTTTGTTTTGGTTGTTTTTAATTGCCGTCACCCATTTTTGTTTTTATGTATTGATATTGTTGTGGAAATGAAAAAGGAACATGTATGGGTTGGCTCAGGTGCTGATGGTGTCGACTTGGATTTCTTTCCATGGTGGGTAAAGTAAGGGCAGGTTTTTTTGTTTGTTATTTTTTGGTATAAATGGATAGGTGATAAATATTTGATAGGTCGAAAGAAGTCGTGGGAAACATATTAGGCGCCTGTTCAATGGGTGGGGGTTGGTTGTTGGCGTTAAAGCAGGAACTCTGTGCGGGCAATGCAGTAAATAATGATTTAAATGCATATAGTACGTAATAAATATTAAGTGCTTCTCTTTGCGCTATGTATATCGAAAAATGTAAGTTGAACAAGCTAATTCTAATTTTCAAACAGAAAAACAGAAAGAACCCGCAAGTGTCCAAAGCGAAAACTAAATTAAACCAGCTACCCTTCTGTCAGTATGAGGAAAGAATGAAATAAATTGTGACTTCGAAATGAAATAATAGTGACAGAAAACCAAAATCAGACCGCTGCGCTTTCTTTTTTGACGATAACAAGAAAAGAAGAGGAATTAACTCAATACAAAGTAAGGATGATGTAATTTGCTTTGCGCGATTGATACTCGAACTTCCTCTGTTTTTTTTTAATATCTAATCTGCGTGTTCCTCATATAATCAAACTTCCAAATCTCAAATCACCATAATGCATAATAAAAGTTCGAGTTATGGAAGACATATTGTATTGATTTTTCGCTATAAATGCACACACACCCGAGTCATGGAATTGCTTGCGAAATGTGATAGGCTTGAGTGTGTTGTGTAGGCATAATGCATGTATAAGATTATACTGGTTTGTGATCATGCCTTGTTCTTTTCCTGGCCGCCTGGTATTTTCATTTCATTCATATAAATGAATATAGGCGAAATACAAATCAGCCATACTGATATGAGCTCGATTTCGTTTGCAGTGTAAAATTAAAGAACAACAAATGTACACAGTTAAGTGTAATTTACTAATGTAGCTAATTTTTAACTAACCATAGTTAGTACCTTAGAATAAGTAGACTTTCAAAAACAATAACCAACCTTCAGTTTCTCTTGGACACCTTGCAAATAAAGAACTTTTAAAAAACTCAAAGAAAAACGACAGTGTCTCTGATATTTCGGCGCCGTGACGGCTACTTCTACGACAGAGATGGAAGAAAAATATATAAGAGAAACAGAGAAGGATTACACCGCCGCCGTACACATTTTTTTTTGTGTGCGCTCAGCGATGGAAAGAAAGAAAAATTGGAAAGGAAACAAAAACAGGGATAGGCTGTGCTGTGCTCGCGGTTGACGGCAAAGGGGGGCATGCGGCAAACGTAAATATAACTACAACCACAAAGACGTGGGTGCCGCTACCTACGTAGCAAAATCTAATTGTGTACGAGGTACGGGAAATAGAGATAAGCTGTGCTGTGCTGGCAGTTGTCGGCAAACGTGAATATAAAAACAACAATTGCACGGGTCACTACGTTTTTGATGAGAAGCAAGCAAAAACATGACTGATCGAACTGTTTGCTTCTTTTCGGGTTGCTCAATAGTCATGACACACGAGGTTCGGTCTACTCGAGTATGTACAAAATTTGCGACTGCCGCTATACCAAAAAAGAGTCAACGATTGCTTCGACAGCAAGGCTGTGTCAAAATAAATAATAAAATGTACCCTTTATTTTTAGTTCTCTTTGCAGTTAGCTTCGATAGTTTATTGTTAGTATTATTATTGTTAGTATAATTACAGTTAGTATTATTATTGTTAGTATTTTCTAGTAATTCTTAGTATTATACTTTTCTTATTCTTAGTATTAGACTTGCTTTTTTAATTTTGATTTGTTTTTCTGGGCAGCTTCGTTTATTTATTACTTACATTATAATATTATTCTTATAGTTCTGATCTGATTATTAGACTGATCCACTGCAATGTGTGTCCGGGTTGTTATATACTTTTTTGTCAGTTTGTTATAAAGCAATTCGAAGTAAGAATGCCTCCAGCTAAAACAGTGACACAACGTAGTAGGGACGGCAGAGAGCAAGGAAATGTCCTAGACAACGCTAATTCTGTGGAAAATAATACAGGAAAATAATAAGAGCGAAGACACCTGGTGAGCGTAACCGTGAATATAGAGCGCGAATACGAGTTGCACGAATTCCAATTACCATCGAACAACTACCGTCCGAAAAATCTACTGAATAGCCATCAACGTCTAAACATAACAAAACATACACTGAAAATAATGAAAGTGAACTCCATCGTATGTCACCTGAAGAAACGCTTACCGATGTTGACGTTAATAGGAATATAACATCTCCATTAATAAATAATAATCTGATTCAGGCAGAGTCGATTTTGCCTTACAGTGAATCTTATCATCACAACCAAGCTCATTATGAATTTTTGAAAAAATTTGTAAATAATTCATATGGCCATATTTGCTCAGTTTGTGATACATTTTGGTTTAAAAAAGACTTAAAATTTCCTCATGATAACTGTGTAGAATTCTTGGCTATAATTCTACCTGGAAAGTCGTTGACAGAAATAATGCTATGCAACACGTGCATGAGTTCATTAATGAAGAAGAAAATTCCTGTTATGTCAGGAATTACTGTTACTGTAGATAAAATGGTTAAATGACTACTAAGAAATGTTAATGACGATCATTGTATAAATGTCCCCATCCAACGTAAAAAAATGCATAAAACAAGTTATTTGCATG
The DNA here is from genome assembly GCA_035041755.1 of Cacoxenus indagator. Lineage (NCBI taxonomy): Eukaryota > Metazoa > Arthropoda > Insecta > Diptera > Drosophilidae > Cacoxenus > Cacoxenus indagator. The sequence goes on from JAWNKX010000366.1 coordinate 11,741, forward strand.
GTATGATCAATAAACGGACAATATCCTGCAATCCAAAATATTGAGTCCATTTGGGCAGTATTATATGATTCATTACTTCAAGAGAATTGAGTTTCAACATCGTGGACCTTCACATGCTCATATTTTAATGTGACTAAATAATGCTTCATGCGATGCATTTGGTGATGGCAGAAATGGTCCTATTGCATTGATCAATAAGCTAATATCTAGTTCTTCAACAGAAGAATCGGGAAATATAAAGTTATAAACGCATAAACATGCTTTTACATATTACAAACAAATATTTGACAATAGAAGGCAACAATGCATTTTCGAAGCCCCCTTCGGAATCAGGAAATAAGGATTATGTTAACCAATACAAAATTGTTGGGCATAATCTCGAAAATACTGACTACAATGACATTAATCATTTTTACAGTGAAAACCGTATCATTTCGGATGACCATTACCTGACGGGCAGGAATTAACAGGCCGCGTGTTTTCTTAAAACTCATCCCCATGAAAAATGGCACAATCCGTTCGTGTTTAATATAATAAAATAGAATATGGACATTCAATTTATTACCAAAGAATATTCTTGTGCTGCTTACGTTGCTGAGTATGTGAACAAAACAAACAGAGGGGTAAGCCATCTGCAATGTAAAATTATTAAAACAATGAATGAACATCCTGAATTCGCCATAGTGGAAGTCATTCGAAAAATAGGTGTCACAATGCTGAGCAGTGTCAAGATGACAAGTCAAGAGGCTGCTTGGTATCTTCTACGAGAGCCAATGTCAAAATATTCCACAATCGTTGTCAGGATTTTAACTGTATGGAGTCAAGATCGGCAAAGAATTCGAAAGATACAAAAATAATTGGATGAAATGGGCATTGGATGGGAATCGTCTGGTATTTGGAAGCATAATTTGTTTCAACAATACGAGAAAAGACACTATGACTTAAATGACATTACACTCACGCAATTTGTGAGCCATTATTCTGTTCGTACGGATGGAAGATATACCAAGAGAAGAAAATCTTGTATTATTCCTTATCGAAATTATGACATGGGCAACGATCTTAACGAATATAAACGAGAAATGGTCTCGAAGACGCAGAAATACTCTCTGAATTAAGGTTCATGCAAGTACATGACGAGAACGAGGATCTTATCTTAAATCGTCGAAAAGTATTCGAATCTAACTTGGACATATAAAAGACAATTGGGATCTGTCGCATTTTGTGTCGTGAAGATGAATATGAAGCTGAAGCACGCGATACAGCGACCATACGTCCTGAAGCTGATCCCTTCCAACGTCTATTTGAGAACCCTACTACCGATATGAAGTATGACATTCGCTTGGTGGCAGTTAGAGAGAGAGTTAGTTCATCAATATCGAACCTAATTTAAGTATGTCAAAGCATTAATAATTGACAAAGTAATCATTATAGGTGCTGAGTTGCTTACAAATACCGATAAACGTTTAAAACAGGTAACTGGTAAACACAACGAAAACTTTGGTGGAATTGATGTGATATTAATTGGTGATTTGTGACAATTGCCACCGGTTCGAGCAACGCCAAATTACAAACAACAAAAGCAATCGATTGCTGGTCCATTTTGTGGAGAGGCCTGAAATTTTATGAACTAAATCAGGTAATGATTTAATGATTTCAATTATTTTCATCAATATTAACCAAAATTGGCAACGGAGTATGACTTGAACGACATGAAATGGAATTGAATGAATCAAGATTTTGTACAACAGAAGCTGCTAAAATACAGTGCCCGAATGGTGTTCGCTTATTTAATATGAATCTATCTGTTGCTGATTACAACAATAAAATACTGAACGAAGCTTCGTAAAAATTTGCCTCAATAGCTAAGGATGTATATATTGGTTGTACTTCGATAGTGTAGCAGACCGTTGTACGCCAAAAATTGCACAAGATGTCGGTAATTGACACCGGAGGACTACTATATGAAACAGTGTCTGTGATTGGTATTTCTTACATGATGAGAACTAATATTGATGTTGCAGATAGTTTGGTAAACGGAGCAGTGGGAAAATTATTGCATCTACATATAGATGATCAAGGAGAAATTACTTTTCCGTGGCTTGAGTTTCCGGATCCAACTAATACTGGGGTTAAACTTAGAAAAAAGGAGGCAGGGTACGTAATAGCAAATAATCTAAGTAAAACGGCTGTACCAATCGACAGAAGAACATCAACCTTAATAACAATAAAACTATTAATGCAAAGCGATCACATTTGCCATTAGTTTGTGCTTGTGCGACAACCATCTACAAATCTCAGGGAAGTACGTATTTTGAAGTTGTTTACGAATATGACAAAAAACATTTGCACAAAAACATTGGTTTATGTTACTTGGTCACGGGTCACCAATATTGAAGGATTGTGGATTACAACAAACGGAAATGATTTCACCTTTTAACATGGTCGAAGAACATCAGCAAGTACGTCACATTTACTTGACGAGTTCCAAAGACTGTTATTCAATGCACTTGAAACTGTTGACAAGCAAATAATAGATTTTATGAACCAGGGAAATGGAATATCTATATATACAATGAATTGCCAGTTTGCGAGCACATTCTTCAGATTTGACAGACGCTGTTGTACGAAACTCGGGCATCATGTTTTTATGCGAAACATGGTTGGATCGCGATGAGGAAATAAGCATACCTACATTCAATTACTATTTGCAATATAAAAGACCGAATGTGCGGGCAGGAGGAGTTGCCATATACCAAAACCAAAAGGATACAGTGAATATTATTACGGCAGACACAGAAAACTCTGCCAGACAAATATTCATCAACAGTGACACCAGTTGGTGATATTTGTGTTGCGTCTGTCAGACTTCCAATGGGAAAAATATCATTATTTTGGCTACTTATCACCAAATCAGACCTTGGATGCTATTAAGTACTTCATACATAAGTCACTACACTCCTGGAGGTGCTAAGAAAACCTAAATCTCCGTATGAAGCGGACCGCGGATAATCCGACCGAAGCAACAACAAAATTTATAACAACAGTAGATGCAATATTCTCACGATATTTAGACAATATTGAATCTCGTACATACGTTTTGAACTTAGTTATCACCAATGAATAGTTTCAAGATTAGTAGTAGAAGCACCATCTATTACCATTGAATAAAAATTTAATAAATAGTTTTAAATACCTTGTAGTCATACTGGACAGGAGACTTACATGTCAGACATGTAACAATGGTTCAGCGGTCCGTTCTGGCAAAAGCGGGAAAAATGTCGTGGCTGTTTTCCCCCAAGAGCAAGCTGTCCTTAGATAACAAGGCAACAATATACAAGACAATTTTAAGCCCCATGTGGAAGTACGCGCTGCAAGTATACGCCACAGCTGCTAAGTCGCATATGAATGAAATCAGAATTGTTCAAGCTAAAACGCCTAGAAAAATTTGCAATGCTCCTTGGTATATGCGTACAAGGGATATCGAAAACGATCTTAGGGTTCCTAAAGTCGGCGATGTTATCCAGGCACAAGCGGGGAAATATCTAGAGCGCCTTGGTTCTCACCCAAATGCACTCGCGAGACGGCTAACTTCGAGAGCAAGAAAAAGAAGACTCAAAAGGTGTCACCCACAGGATCTTCCTGCGAGGGTCCTTTCATAAGTTTCTTCTGTCAAATTTAGTAAATTTTCTTTATATAAATAAGTAATTGCAAATATGTAAATAGGTATTATTCTTTATAAGTTGTTTGTAAGTCATAGGTTTACATTGTTTTTTCTTTTTCTTTTATATACAGTTAGGTTAGGCTGCCATGAAGGTAGAAGAAAACTAGTTAATAATTATTTTAAATAAATACAATATGTATTATATGAAAATAAAAAATATAAGATAAAAAATTGTTTAAAAAAGTAGTTTAAAATTACATTATCGGGTATGTGCCAGAAATGTAGGACGGTTTCGAGTTCGGTTGGTTTCAAAAACTCCCAAGAAATCCGTAGGTGTGCCAGCAGTTTGGGAGATTTCATTTTTCGAACTTTAAAATTCGAATTAACAGCTAATTGCTAAATTTTTGGGACATGCTGTGACTGCCAAACAGATTCATAGCAAAGAATTTGTGAATACTACAAATACTGCAATGATTTCCTAAACTAAAACAAAAATATCAAAAAATGCCACTTGCATAGTTTATCTCTCCTGGTTGTTCCTGGGCGTAGTTGCCACAGTTTTCCATATCTTTTTATTTTGCTTGTCTTCTTCTCGTTTGAGTATTCACAAATATGGAAATGCCAACTTTCACAAATGATATTATTAAAACTTTAGATTAATCTAATCACTTTCTGTTAAAACTAAGCATCAAGCATTGGTTGTTTTGTACCAGTTCGTACAGGTTTGCTTTAATGCAAAATAGATTTGAGTAAAATGTAAATTTTATACTTAAAACAACTGAATTCTTTAAATGCAGATTGCCGAGGATAACAATAGCCTACAGTTGTTCATACTTACTTTCTTTAATAACTTCAGATAAGCAAGAATTTACCCAAACCGTACCTAAAAATGGGAGATTTGAAAACCGTCAAAAGAGATTTCTGGCACACCGAGAAATGCAATTGGGCAGGAATTGGGGTTAAAGAGATTTCTGACACACACCGGTATAATTACAAATGTTATATGAGGAAATCAAATAAATTAAAAATTAAATTATATACGAACATGTGTATCGATATGTTGTATTATTTAACTAAAGTTATCGATATACTGTGTCTTACTCAGGCCTATTGAAGTTTCACTTCTACCACGTGCACTTAGTTGCACGCGGTATTTTTTTTTTGGTTTTATTATGTCTTTCTTCTGTATTTATTTTATTTAAATATATAGCTTATGCCAACCCACAAAATATTTCGCTCAGTGTTTGAATTTCATCAGTGGAAGCAGTAATAGTCGTAAAATTCTTGCTTTTCTCTGCTTCGACTGTTTTTAACTGTTGAAAAGGAGTTGTTGACTGCGACTGATGTGAATGCGACTTGATCGACTTGGGAAAGCAGAAATAGTGCTGCTGTTTCGACTTGTGACTCTGATCAAAGTCGAAGTCAAGCAAAATCAAAACTTCCAAAACTGGCGACTGCCAAAGCGCTGCGCAAGTCACCCGTTTTCGTTTCCGACTTCTACTTTGACTGACTGCCGCTTCTTTCAGAAGTATAAGCAAAAGCGAAAGCAATGAAACTTGTTGCAAGTTTTCAAATGCAGATTTCACCACACATAAGTTGAACAGACAAAATATCTGTAAACCTACAGAAAATCAGCAATAAGCCAATCGTGCCTGACAAGTCGCTCCCGCCATTTTTTAAAAATAGAAATATATAACTTAATAATTAAACACACTTTATTTATTAAATAAAAATTTAGGTTTGCACCACAATGTGCTTTACAAAATAAAAATTATTAAATTTTATTTATTTAGTTTTTTACAGCACGATGCTTTATATTCTGTATCTTATTATCCACTGTGCAACTTTAAACTTAGCAAACTACACTTAGACAAGAAAGTTTTTAGAAGCAAATACGAAATAAGATAATTAAAGATTACTGTTGCTACGGCGACTGGCCTACGAGACTACTGAGCGGACAGACGAATAAAATATAATAACGGAATTAAATAACTAGTGGAAAGATAAACAAAATATTCTACTGGTATATTAACTGTTATATTAACTCCTACCCACTTAAATCCAATAGTCACCGGTTGGTTCCGATTTACTTATTTAAATCATTGTTGCCTTAACGTTTGCAATGAAAAAACAAGTTTTTCTTTCATTTTCCAATTTCAATAGGGTTATTGTCTAAATTAATACTTATCTAGAAAGTATTTCTAACTTTCAGTTTATCCCCAGCAGCAGTTTGCCAGCACTATGTATTTTATTTGTAAAGAATGTCCCATTTAGGGTTTAGCACCTATAACCAATTGTTACATTCAGATTTTTAGGAATTAGGTTTAAAAAGGGAAAAGGAATGGCATAGGGTATTCATCCTTTCCTTTGAGGGGGTCACTTGAAATCGAGTTCTAATTAATTTCTAATGTTACTTTTATGAACCACATTCACTGTCATTGTTCTAACTACTGTATCTTTGTTTTCCTTGACTATTTCTTCTTTATAACGTCCTGAAAGCTTAGTGCCCAATCTTTTATTCTGTTTGACAATAATGTTGTCCCCCGGTTGGTAAATCTTTATTTCTTCCCTCTTTTTATTGTGGTACTTTATATAGTGGTTTTGTTTGGTTACTAGTTTATAATAATTATTTTTCAAAGTTTTCTCGTAATTCTGTAAACCAAAAGTGACTGTTCTCCCAAAAATTAAGTCTGCTGGTCTCTTCAATGTTGTGGAATCTATGGAATGGTTGTATTCGCTAACAGCATATTCTAATAATTCCTCAAAATCGTCAATATTTCTTTCTTGTTATATGCATCTCATCAGGTCAAAAAGGGTCGAATGAAATCGTTCTACATGTCCATTGGCCTCGCTTTTATAGGGTGGTACCGTATAAATCTCCATATTCAGTTCATATTCTAACATAAAACGGATCGTTGCAAAAGTTCTTAAGGTTTCGTTTAAGTATTACTCACTTTCATAATAGGGCCCTATGATCAGCTTATTTTCTGGGCTCTCCATGCAATAGGCTATATGTTGGCGTACTAGTTTAATTATGAAGTTATCAATTGTTTGAATATTGGCTGTATCATACAGTGTTTAGTTGGAGATGAATTTAGTATAGTTACTATTATGCGACCTATAGAGTACATGTTGGTGTACATGTTCTTAAGAAAGTGAGATATTAAACCATATGTTGCACGCATACGAAATAATTGGCCTAATGAGTGATTGGTACCTTAAGATCTTAACCCTTTTATTTATGTAGCGACTATTGAAAAAATTTTGATAACAATAAAAGACCTTCCTTGCCTTAATCAATTGCTGATTTATATGATTATTAAAGTATAGGAATCTATCTAGACGCACTCTTAGATAATTGTGCTTGTTATAGAAAGTATTTCGTTAGTTGTTCCTGAGAATATTCTAAATATTTTCCAGTTTTTTTTTTATGTTGGAGTTGCATTTATTTATTGGGGGACGAAACAACAATGTTTCACATTTGTTGACTTTTATTTTATTTTTTATTTTTTTATTCCTTAATTAATGGAGCAAAGGGGTCAGAAATTTTAAATTTTGGGAACGGATTTGTTGTGGTTATTATGTTATTAGTTCTATCGAGGTGTTCATCTATTTCTGAATTTGAGAGGTTTCTATTATTTGGTATGGGTGGTTCGGTATGCAGTCTAGAATTCTGTTTTTAATCGAATCCAATTTGTACCTTTATAGTTTATTTTTATGACTTTAGTGTTTTTAAAAAAATTGAGGGTCTGGTTTGTGTTTCTTAGGGCTTGGATTACGATTATGTAGTGCTCACTATCGTACTATAAGGAGGGAACACAATTGATTGCTTCATTTGCTTTATTTATATGAATTCTACTATCGGCCAGACATAAATCTAGAAAGGAATTTCCTCTTGGAAATTATGGTTTAGTAGAAGCGTATAATTTACACTTGTAAGTTATTTCGTTATCGTCTAGCCATTTTTTAAGTGCCCGCTGAATTATTATTAGCATTGCCCCAATCTGCATGTATAGAATTTATGTCGCCTTCCATTATAAAGAAATTATTTGTATGCTGCTGTAGATGATCGAAAAGCCCGTTGAGCTCGTCTTTTAGGTATGAGTTGTTATTTCCTGAAGGCTGATATGATGCTATTATATGATATGAATTCGCATATATTGGGATTTTGATTATACAGGTCTCTAATGTTTTAAACTGGTCTTTTTTAGCATGTGACCAGGGTTTATACTTGATACCTTTTTTGATTAATATACCTATTCCGCCCTTGGTATAACCGGTTCTGTCTTTCCTAACTAGAATGTAATTATTAAAAATGACTTTGTGTTTGTCGTTTAGTTTGGTTTCGCTTAGCACTACACTCTGGGTTGCGTTTGTCCAAGAAAAATTTGTAGATTGTGTTTTCTGTTTAACTTAATTATTGGGTTTACGTTTATCGCAATTATTTTTAAATCACCTTTGTCTACATTTTTAGTGTTTAAGTTAGCCATTTATGATTCCGCAATTGAGAAGAGTACGTCGATTCTGGCGTTTGTAATTCGAAATGCTTCTGCAGGTCATTTATTTGGCTTGATAGGATTAGGATTGTGCTTTTAATTTCTTCTAAGAAGGAATTTGAGTTGTTTTGTGTAAGAGCTTTTTGTTTACATTGGAAGTAACATTCTGACACGCAGTTTGCGCAAAACTTATATTTTATTTTTAATGCGGATTTTTTGTTGTAACTCCTTATATTTTTCACAACCCTGGTAGGAGGCCGGGTGCCCGTATGTGCAGACTACACAGAACAATTTTTCTTTTTCGTTGGTGGGCACTAGAGGTTTAGGGCAGTCTGTGCTTCTGTTAGATTCAATGCATTTTACACATCTGGATTGTGTAGGTGGCAGTTTAGGATCGTTTTTATTGTTTTAAGTTCAGAAACTTTGCTGCCTTCTGAAACGTGAACCAAAAAAATTGGTGTTTTGGGGACAGCAAGCGTTTTTGCTGACCGCTGATTGACAAGCCCAAGAAATGATTGAAATACGAAGAAAAACAAAACGCTCCGAAATGCGTGTGTATGGCTTGACAATTTGCGAACGAATGTAATGTGTTATAGCAAAAGACAACAACAGAGTTGATATTTTTAGAACAACAAGAAAATGCAAAATTCTGTAGACCTTCGCTTAGTGTGGGGAATACAAGAAGTGTTTATTAAGCAATTAACTGCTCCTAACAATTCGTAATTCATTTTTTTTCAAAGTAGAGTTTTTAGTTGTGAATGCTCTAACTTTAAAAAATTCCAGGCCATTGTTGTTAAGTTTATGCAGCTCACTAAATATTTCATCTGTGTTTGCAGCCAAACCTTTGAACAGTAATTATTTTTGTTTTTAGGCACTTTGGGGAGTATGTACATATATAATTTTGCTTTCGATTTTTTTAGGTATGTCCATAACATTAATTGGAGGTAACTTTTTACCATTTTTAATTTTGCATTTATTAACATTCTGACTGCTGTTGATTTGATGATTGCTCGATACAGAACTTTCGGCAGAGTCTTCATCAGAAGTTTTGACGTTATCTATGGTGATATTGTTGTTTTGCACATGCTTTTTGAACTCATCAAAACACTTTCGTCACACGTGGTGTCAGCCAGAAATGCATAATAATTTTTTTTAAGGTCTTTACTGTTGTGATATCCATGTTGTTGTTTTTTCTTTCTCTATTGATAACATCATAACTGTTGTTATTGAGCATAGAGCTTTGACCATGCGGTCTGCGCATGCCTTAGCGTTTGTGTTTAAATTTCACTTAAATTTTTACTTGTTTTTTCTTATAAATAAGGCGAGAATATTTATCTAGCTACACACTGATGTAACTAGTATCTATTGTATCCTTTGCACTAAGTAAATTTCTTAATAATTTAGGTTTCACCAGTTATTGATTGAGCTTTAAGTCTGTCCGTCACCGATGACATTCAAAACGCGAATACTTTACCCGATATCACTTTGACTACAAGCTTCGTGAATTTGTTTTTTGCTGTTAGGATTCTGCGCTTCTCTGTAGTAAATATGTCGATGTGAACAATTTGTCCGGGGTATGTAGGTATAGGTCTGTACCCTAACATAGGTTTATTTGGATGCCTCTCGTAATTGCTTTCTTTGCAATCCTTACAGTTTTTCAAACTTTGCTTAATTTTTCTTGCCATCGCTGGGAAGTAACAAAGTTCCAAAATTTGTTTTTTGTTCTCTGCGTTCCCATGAGCTCTTTTGTGGATTTTTTTAAATAGACCTTTGCTCATCATCGCTGTGTGAACCTAATCTTAAAATTTGAAAAGTGTGATGGGTAAATACTTTGAATTTTACGCATATCATCTTCTAGAGATTTTATGCAATTAACCACTGATGGGTTTAAGTACGGCTTGAGCAAGCCTGTCAGTTTTCCTTCGGTATAGTTTGGTTCTACTATGATGTGTCTGTTATAAGTGGGGAAAGCTCTCCTAAATTGGTAGTGTAGAGTTTGGTCTATTTGTAGGATTATTTGGTTCTTAAAGACATTCATGGGCAATTCGGCGGAGTATATTAAGTTTTCTGAAGAGCTATCGCTACTATGCACTGCTTTTTTTATATTATTTTTTTTATTGACTCAGCAGGTACGCAATGACCACACACTGATCTCACGTGGGTCAAACAAAAGTGGAATCAAAATTAACCCAGTTACATAGTAGACTGGGCTCAGCTGGTCTTAATAGCTAATTTCTTTGGTGAACATGCGATACCAAAGCTAATGTCTACAAACCACGTATTTGCTACAGATAAGAGAATCATCAACCTCTAACAAATAAGCATGCAAGATGAACTAAAGTTAAGATTCAACATAGAGTTCATTACATACCATAACAAAGATTTAAACAAATAAAGCTAGCATTAATTCAACGGCGCTTATTGAAACAGCGTTACTTGTGTGAAAACTGTGAGTTCATTGAAGAGAACATTATTTAATAAGTGTCGAGGTAATATAATAGGATAGATTTTAAATTATCAGAAGATTTAGAGATGGATATTAGGTTACTGTAAATTGTATGATTGACATAACACGCGAAATGAATCATGCAGCAGAAAAGTAGTTCTAGAGAAACCAATAGATATAGTTGGTGTGGGTGAATTAATCTTTCCTCTTGGGGGTCTTGATAAGTAATCTGCAACAATGTTAGTGTTTCCCGGTTTATAGATCAGCTTGTGGTTATACTCCTCGAGTTGCGCCTTCCACCGTTTCATTTTAGCGTTAGTGTTTTTATTGCTAAGTACGAAGGTCTTTATGGTCCGTAAAGATATTCACCTTTTTTGCTCCATAAAGGAAACAATGTAATGACTGTAAAATCCAAATTATTGCTAACATCTCCTTCTCATTTGCTGCGTAATGTTCTTCTGAACGTCCTAGGGTTCTCGACACTAAAGAAATTGGTCGTCCTTCTTGCGCTAGGATCGCTCCCAGGGCATAATATGACGCATCTGTAGTTAACTCAAAGGGCTTTTCAAAATTTTGGCAAAGGAACATCACATCTCCGGAAATAAGACAATTTTGGAGTTTTTTGAACGCTTTAATTTTTTGCTCGTTAAGAGTTAGTAGGGTTTCCTTCGAAACTTTTTTTGGGATATGCCCCAGTTCCCCTCCCAGGATTTCTGTCAATGGTTTTGATATTTCGGCATAGCCTTGGATGAACCTGCGGTAGTGACCTGAAGCTCCCAGGAAAGTGTGATAGTCAATGTATTTCTTCCTTAACAAATTCACATTTGTCCAATTCGACTTTTATATTTGCCCTTTCGAGTTTATCAAAGACAAGTCTAAAATTTTGATGTTCCCCCTTTGTTTTTGCAAATTATATCATCTATATAGATATAACATCTTATGCCTATGTGCTCATACAGAATATCATCTAATATTCTTCGGAAAATTGCAGGGTATTTCTGTGCACGAATGGTATTCTTGTGAATTCATATTTTTCTATTATTCGTCTAGCTATTTTTTTATTATTTAATAGCTATTTTTTCCAGATTGTACAAAATTGTGCTTATATCCTGGATTGAATATTTGTCAGGTATAGTTTCTTCATTCAATTTCCTGAAATCGATAATCATGCGAAACTTTTTAATTCCCGACGCATCTTCTCTTTTCGGTACGACCCATGCTGGGGAATTGTATAGTGTTTTTGATGGTTTTATAATGCCATCACGAAAAAGCTCATTGATTTGCATGTCAATTTCCGTTTTGAGCTCCATGGGATATGGGTAAGACTTCGAAAAATAGGTCGTTCGCTCTTATTAGGGATTTGTGCTTTTACACTGGTGATAAAGGTCAAACTCTTATCCAGGTCTGAAAAAAGTGTAGGGCAATTTTTTATGATGTTTCTAAACTCAATTTCCTCTTCAGGTGCAAGGTGATTAAGACGTAGTTGAATGTTAGTAACCGCTTTCATTTCAAGTTGATTCAGAGGATAGCAATATTTATCCAGGAGAGTAAAGTTAGCCTCTTCGAGGTAAATTTCTGCATTTGGTTTCTAAGGGTGTCATTTCCAAATTACTCCATGTTTCTAAATGTTTCTAAACCTGGGAATATGTAAAATTTTTGTTTCCCTATAACTTCATTAAATATTTCAATAAAAATGTGGTTATTAAATCCTTTCTTCCCACCGAATTAGCTGAAAACGGTTTTTCGTTTGAAATTGGCTTTCGTACTACGTTTTTATTCTAATAGGAACTTCAGTTTGCTACCATTTTTCATGGTGAACGAAAAATAAGGTAGAGTTTAATCTAAAAAATTTATGTTGTCGATATCATTGTCTGTTTCTACGCCAGTCTCGTCTTCATACACTGGTATCTGTCATAAAAATTCTTTGATTTTCATTTGGTTGCTGCGTTTGTTGCGAATGCGGTCTTTTGTTTTACTGGTTGAAGGGTTGTGTTTGGAATGGTGGGCGACAAAATTGTGTTTGGTAGTCGATCTGTCTGGTCTGCAGGGATTCATCAACTTCCATTGGTACAGGCAGTTTGGGTAGAAGTGGTGGTTCTTCAAACCTACATTGCGGATTTTAAGATGTTGTTTGTTCGTATTGCTGTCCCGTTGTTCGTCTAAAAAATTGGCGTTGTGGTAAGTTAACCAATTCTGGGTAAAATGTATTGATGTTATAATTTGTGGTTATAATTATACTCGCTACTGTGGTAGGTTGGAATATTTAGATGGTCTAGGAGTTTGACTGCGTTAGATATGGTTTGTTTGGTTTACCTTATAGTTCATATTTCCCAATTTCAAACATATTTGAAGGCCTTGGGGCAAATTAGTCGGCTCCCTTACACTCAATAGATTCGGCAAGTCACCATTTAGTCCCCTAACAAACATGTCTAGGGCCTTGTCACGATAGGTGTTCGTCATCGCGTTTAGTGCTTCTTCCCCTAATTCCAGACAATCATACTTATCAAGAATTAACGATAGGTGGTGATACACCTTTTGATAAAAGTCTTCAAAACTGCTGTTTAGCTGAACCAAAGCCGTCATCTGATGTTCGAGAGTACTGACATATCTACTATCAGAGTACTGCAGCATTAGACACTTCTTAATCTTGCTCCAATCTAGTGGAGTACGATAAGATTCAAGTGATGCATCAGCCTCACCGATAATTTTGTGTCGTATCGTGTGCAAAATAGCAAAATATTTTGGTGGAGTCTAATCCCTTCCGTACATTATAAAAATCCTATTCACCGCCTTTCTTCAGGAACTAAATTCTTCCCTTTTGCCAGAGAATTCCCTGAGATATTTAACGACGTCTGGGATTTTTTCTGACTCACCGGCATTTTGACTAAAGTCTATCTGAATGTCTGCCTCTTCTTCGCTTTTGGGATTAAGTAGCTTTTGAATGGTGGTTTTTATAAGTGGTGAAATTTCTTGTTTTTGATTGGGAGAGAAGGTCGAGGTGTTGGGATTGGATGAAGGGACTTGGGGTCTTGTTTGAAAATTTATTCTTGAAAGAGATGCCGCTAATTCCTCTTCCACACTAATTTTGTAAATTTTCCGCCTTAATTTACTAACAAATTTCCTTATTAATCTAATTATATTTCAGCTGTTAAATAATCAAATAATACTTAAATCTATGCACTAATAATAGATGATTAACAAACAAAATATTATGGTTTGTATTACTATTCCTCACGAAAAAATTGAGTTAAGGAATGTTATCAGAGACTGTACTATTGAAAGGAATTTAATAAAGAAAAAAGAAAAAAGCAAAAATTAACTTAGCTGTAATTTCTACCGCTGATCACATTAGTGATATTTGCTGATGTCACTGGCGTTGCTGACTCCTTTACTAGCTGTAATTTCTACCACTTCATGCCTTTCATCCTTCCACTGTTGTTGTAGAATTGTTTCCCCTTAATTATTTTTAGTTTTACACATTTATGTGGGGAAAGAAGAGAGAATGACGACATTACCAAAGACGTCAATGACGGCAAAGACGGCAACGATGGCGAAGACGGCAACGATGGCGAAGACGGCAACGACGGCAATGATGACGAAGACGGCAATGATTGCGAAGACGGCAACGACGGCGAAGAGGACAACATACAAGAACATACAAGAAGATTGTACTGAATTTGTAATCGGTCCTATGCCTAAATCCTACATTTATGTTCTTATTTTTTATAAATTAGGATTTTCGTTTTTTTCATTCTTTTATTCACTTTGGTTTCTTTTGTAAAATTTTGTTTTTCCACATGAGAATTTTAATTTTTTAAATTAAATTAGTTTGTTTTTTATTTTTTTTATTTGGTGTTTTGATGTTTCTGACCACTTGGGTTCCTTTTTACTTAATTTAATATTGCATATATAATTTAGATTTTTATTTTATTTTATATTTCCCATATGTCGTGTTCATATGTCTTTATTTTTTATTAAATTATTATTATTTATTATTATTCTTTATTATTTTATTTATTATTATACATGGTTTAAAAGTTATTTCAGGGTTGTAACTAATTTATGTGAGCAGATCACAAAAGTTTTTTATTTTTGTAAGGATGTAGGGGAAAAAAATCAAAATAGTAACAAAAATAATATACATTTAAATTAAATTAATACAATTATAGAGCAAAATATAGTAAAGCAAACATAAATGTAATAAAAATATAAAATACAAAAATAAACACATTAAACAAAAACAAAGAAAAAAAAAGTGGTATTGAGATATATATATAGTTTCGAATTTATTCAACCAGATCCACTGGCCTTGTCCTCTGTAACCTGCGTCTGCATTGTAGTTCCTGTATTGGTAGTAGTTTGACACCAACATTTGGGTGTTAGGTAAGCTTGGTCTGGTAAATACGACTTATTTTTGTAATCTCCTCTGTTACTGTTGGAATATTAAGATCACGATGCAGATCATTGTTAGTTATATACCACCCAGCCTGGGTGATCATACGAATGATTTTTGATTGTTGTCTTTGTATTATGTCTGTATTTGATTTTTTGGCCGTTCCCCAGATTTGTGCTCCGTACGTCCAGATTGGTCTTATAATGGCTTTGTAGATCAGTATTTTGTTTTCTAATGTTAACTTTGATTTGAGCAGCCAATATAATTGACTAATCCTCAGCTTGATTTGATCCCGTTTTTTAAGTATATGGTATTTCCAGTTGAGTTTGTTATCAATATATAATCCTAGGTATTTGACTACGTTTTCAATTTTTACGTCAGCTCCGTCAATCTTTATACGAGGTGGTGTGAATTTAGTTTTAGTTGTATATATAACATGTACTGTTTTGGTATTATTTACTTTTATTTGCCACTTTTCAAACCACCTTAGGGTAGTATCCAGATGCTGTTGTAGTTTGGATGTTGCTATGTTTACTTGTCTATGTGCGCTAAGTATTATAGTGTCATCAGCAAATGTGGCTATCATTGAAGCGTCGTCATTTGGTGTTGGTATGTCCGCTGTAAAGATAGTGTATAATAACGGTCCTAGTACACTTCCTTGTGGTACGCCTGTTTTGATTTTTTTTAATGTGGAATATTCATCTGAGTACTTAACGAAAAAATGTCTTTCTGTGATGTAGTGTACTAATATCTGTAGTACGTTATGCGGGAATATATTGCGCAATTTTCTGATTAGTCCTTTGTGCCAAACTTTGTCGAAAGCCTTTTCTACATCTAGAAAAACTCCAATACAGAACTTTTTGTTGTCAAGATCGTTTAAAATTTTATGAGTCACACGATGGATTTGTTGTATGGTCGAGTGTTTTCGTCGAAAGCCAAATTGGTGGTCAGGTATTATATGCTTGCGTTCTATAATAGGTAACAGTCACTGGCACAGGAGCTTCTCGAATATTCTTGACAGCAGTGGAAGTAAGCTAATTGGTCTATATGATGCTGGATTATATACGTCTTTACCAGGTTTTGGAATTGCAATGACTTCAGCCACTTTCCATACTTTAGGAAAGTAATTTAGTCGAATTATCGCGTTGAAAATATTGCGTATGTATACCACTGCTTGAAGTGGTAGCTCCCTTAAAAGTTTTCCGTCAATTTTGTCATACCCGGGTGCTTTTTTGGGCTTTATGTCGTGCTGTATACATTTGAGTATTTCATTTGTGCATATTTTTTTTAGGCGAGTTGGCTGGGGAGTGACTGTCGAGTTTATATGACAGTCATCTTCGTTGATAGTTTCATCAGCAAATATTTTTTCATAATAATTCGCTAGAACTGTCGCCTTGTCTAGGTTCGTTACTGCCCATGATCCATTGTCCATTTTTATAGGTGCCTGGTGTATTGTTTTATTTGTCAGTTTTTTTGTAGCTTTCCACAGGGAGTAGTCGGTAAAGCTTGTCGGAGTTAGCCTCTGTAAATACTTCGTAATTTCATAGTTTTTCTGATTTTGGAGATATTTTTTAATTTCTTTAGTTGCCTTGTTATATTTAATTTTCGCATCGGGGGATCTGCAAATGGTCCATGCTTTTTTTAGTTTTCGTTTTGTGCATATCAATTTGCGAAGCGCAGGGGGTGTGTATCGCTTTGCATGGTGTATTATCTTGTCCGGAGTTGCTTGCAATACTGCCTTCTCAATGGTATCGTTTAGTTGGACTATAGCTGATTCTACGTTGTCGGGTGATCTCAGTGGAATGCTTGTATTTAAGTTTGTGTGAATGTAGTCTCGATAGGTATCCCAGTCAGTTTTGTTGTTGTGCCATAGTTTGGACTTGGTTGTGTTCACTTCAGTTGAATTAAGTTCGAGTAGTATAGGTGTATGGTCTGACGATAGTTCCAGTCTTGATGTTATGACACATTTATTTAAGTCTATGTCTTTGAGTATATAAAAGTCAATGAGGTCTGTCTTTTTATTTTTGTCTGTTGGCCAATACGTGGGTTCGCCAGTACTAAGATGTTTAGCTTTTGCTAGCAGCAGTGCACCCTGTAGGTTTTTACCTTTCTTGTTTAATATTCTGGAGCCCCAGTCTGTATGCTTCGCATTGTAGTCGCCTGCAGCTATAAAATGGTGTCCGAGAGTTTTTAAGAAGTCAAGGTATTGCGACTGTGAGATATTGTGCTTTGGTGGGCTGTACACGGCTGTTATTCTTAGTGGTCCGGATGAGTCGAAGATTTGTATGCTTGTCGACTGGATATAGGTTTCTTGGAATGGAAGCAGTACGTTATGTTTAATGTTTTGTTTAATAATGATAGCAGTCCCACCGTGTCCTCTACCGTCGGGATGGCTTGTGTGGTACATCTTGTATCCACTTATGTTCATGTGCTGGCTACTTGTATAGTGTGTTTCCGATATCAAAGCAATGTCAATGTAGTTGTTGTGTAGGAAAAGCTGTAATTCATTCAGGTGATTTTTTAATCCGTTTGCATTCCAAGTTAAAATTTTTATTTTAGTGTCCATTCTTGTTGTCGAGTTTTGTCAATAGTACTGTTATGATGTTCATCATATTACTCATTTGTTGCGCTAGTTGTTTTATTATATCTTTTATTTCCGCTAAATCTTTTGAAAATTCAGTCTTTTTTTCTGTGTTTTCACTAGTCTGCTTTCGTTTTTGTTGTGTTCCTCATCTTTTTGTTGAGGTTGTAACTGATTTGTGGGGTTTCTACGGTTACTGGCTGCTATTTGGGCGTACGTTATTCCAATTTTGACTTTGTTTGATGTCTGTTCTACTACCTGATGGTCATCTTTTTTATCGTCTTTCTCTTTTAGTGAGGGAAATCTTTTAATTTTTAGATGTTTGTATAGGTCACATCCCTTATAGTTTGCTGTGTGTGAGCCGCCACAAAGAGCGCATTTAATTTGATCTGCACTTATTAGTTTGCAGTCAATAGTTTTGTGCTTACCAGCGCATTTCACGCAGATCGGGTCTTTGGTGCAGAAATTTCGTGTATGACCATATTTTTGGCAGTTTGAGCACTGAGCTACCGTGCGTTTGTGGTGTGGTGCCTCAAATATGACTTTGGTACATAGGAGTGTTGTAATATTAAAGATTTCTCTATTATTTGCTTTGGCTTTTAGTTTAATGAGAAATAGCGGCAGTGGTTTCTTTGTCAGTTTTTGTTGTACGTTGTGTATATTAATAACGTCGTGGCCTAGTTCCGATAGCTCGTTCTTAAGTTCGTCAAGGTCAGTGGCGTAGTGCATATTCCTAAGTACTGTTTTGAATCCCCGCTCCTCTTTCGGCTTAAAGGTGTAGTATTTAGTTTTGTTTTCCCTGAGCATCTTAACCACCGGCGAGTAGTTCGACGAGTCATTTGTCTGTACGCATACTTCGTTGTTTTTAAGTGTTTTTAAAATGTAGTTTTGTTGTATTATGTTTTTCAGAGCTTTGTTTAGAATGTTAATTTGTTCTACGTCCTGTACGTATATTGGTGGTGGCTTGTGAATTTTAGTAGGTGGTCGAGGTTGATTTGGCGCATTAGAATTTGCTTCTGTACCACTGCCGTCTTCAGCCGTTTCGTCTGGTGAGAGGAGTTCGAACCTGTTATTAGTGTTAGGCGCGCTCAGCCAGTACTTTTGCAGTGTTGTTTGTGTTGTTGTTTGTGTTTGAGTTTTTTTCCTACTTTTTTTACTATTGCTATTTTGTTCGGAAGTGTTGTTGGGAGAGAGCTTACTACGGTTGCGTTTTATTTTTGACTCTTGTGGGTTTTGATTGGTTGAAGTTTGTACTTGCGTGTTTGATGTCTTTTCTCTGATCAATGTTGTTGCCGAAGACAGGGAGCAAATTGGCATTGTAGCTGAGAAAGATGACGTGGTGGTTGTTGTAATTAGTGAGATAGCAGCTGATGTCTGCGTTGTGGTTGTTGTTGTTGTTGTTGGTTGGAACGAGGAGAGTGGCGTCGTTGGTGAAGCGCATTGTGCACTCCACGGCAGAGGCTGCATATTACCTGCTGCCATGGAACAGCTGACAGTTAGTTGAGTGGTAGAGCAAGAGGCTGCGTTTGTTTGGATTGATGATCCGTTATTGTTTTCTCTTTGTGAGTGTGTAGCTGTTTGATGTATTGCGGGAGAGCAAGAACGCGCCCTGATGTGCCAAGGTATTCGTTGTTGTTACTTATGCGGACAGCTGTTTGAGCGTGGGGTACGCTCATGCTGTTCCTTGATGGATGATTTTGTTTTTGCGACCTGCCCGCAATCGGGGGACTGCGTTCAACAGGCATTTTGAGATAAGAACAATTGATTATCTTTTCTCTTGATTTAGTTTTTTGTGTTGTTAAATTCGGAAAGCGAAAGGAGACGACTAGTGGACTTGACAGTGCACTTGCGAATATAATTTAGATTTATATTATTTAATATTTGTGATTTTTTAAGTATTTTTTAGTGAGATGGGTGAGCCGACACAGATCGTCTTTTTTCCTGTCGGTACTAAGGGGCCAAAACACACTTTCAAATAATTCGCGAGGTCCCTGCTCGGGCGCCAATTAATAATTAAATACACTTTATTTATTAAATAAAGATTTATGTTTACAGCGCGATGTGCTTTACAAATTAATATTTAAATTTTAAATTAAAATTAGTTTTTTACGGCATGATGTGCTTTAAATTCTATAACTTATTATCAACTGTGCAACTCTAAACTTAGGAAACTACGCATAGGCAAGAAAGTTTTTAGAAGCAAAGACGAAATGAGATAATTAAACATTACTGTTTTTACGGTGACTGAGGAATTAAATAACTAGCCGACAGACGGAAAATATTCGACTATTATATTAACTTATATTTCATACTCTTTGAGTTATTTCGTCAAGAGGATATTTTTCACTGTTATTAAGTAATGCTTTTGTTTGGAAAATCTTCTGTTATTTGTTAGCCTCTTTTGAAATTATTCTTTTTGGGAGTTGGGATTATTGTTGGGAGTACTTTGATAGGGTGTGTTACAAAAGTCTGATTGTTGAGTTGGTTATTATATATATATTATATTTTAGTGGAAGTAGTGATCTGAATGGTAGTTGGCTGAAGTTCTGTTGATGTTATTGATTCCGATAGGGCGATGGTTGTGGTCGGTATTGTTGGAACAGTTTATATGGGCAGTATTGTTAAAAAGTTTATTGTAGGCAATGTTGTTGGCATTTTTGTTGTGGGCGGTGTTATTGGTGTCGTGGTTGGTAATAAAGGTGCTTGATTGGTTTAATGCCTTAAGCTACTTGGGGAGTTGATGGGAAAAGGGGTTGAAGATGAACCTTTTGCGTTCTCATAGCCTATTCTGTAATTTATGTTACCTAACTTCAGATACATATGCAAAGCTTGCGGTGAACTGGTTAGTCCTTTCACGATCAGTAGACGAATACAATGTCCGTTAAGGCCGCGTACGAGGTATCTATTGCCTTGATTTGAGTCATGATATTGAGAGTCTTTAACCTCCAGCCAATGTGTCTTGTCTGACATTAGAATATTTTCTCGTAAGACTCATTTGTCGAACTCTTAGATTAAGGATTTCTGGCAACTCTAGGGAAATAACTCAACAATCTGCTTCGTGAACAATCTTTCACGAGAAGGCACCAATGCCCGTAGTACCTGCCAAGATTCTTTACGTTGAATTAACAGGTACAAGTTCTCTCGCATTGGCTGGTTTTAGTTTATTTTCTATATTTTAAACATAAATGAAGTATTCTTGTAAAATATAATAATAAAGTTAAATTCGAAAAATTCCCCAGAATAGTTTCTTATTCTTCATTGACCTATCTCCTCCTCACAATAACTCTTACTCTGTAAGTTCTGCAATTAGTACTCGGGGGCCGAGATGCCGCTCTTGCTTGAAAGATGAAGCATCCTAATTTTTCTTTTATTTTCTTTTATTTTCTTTGACCCCAGAAAAACGGAGTTCGATATGCTTCAAGAGTGGCACCAGCTTGCAACGATTTTATGTCGGATAGTGTACAAGACTGCAAAACACTTTGCTGTGATTTTATATTGTGAATATAGGTATAGTATTATGTCTACGGCATAGGGCCAAGAATTGAGTACTTCGGATTTGTCTGAAAAATCTTGCAATGTATATATGTTATCTGGAATTTTTCCAGTGACGAGTAAAATATGATCTGGTTATGGTTCTGTTGAGGAATTAAGGACTTGGTTAATAAAGCGGTCTATCTCTTTTATTTGACTCTTGGAAAAGGTTTGTGGGAGTGTAGCTATTGTTTATGGGTTGGACAATATTTTCAGTGTATTTAATGTCTTTCCCACCGAATTTAAATAAAAGTAATATGCATTAGATTTCACTTAGCGGATTCATATTACCATAATAATAGGAAATGTTATTTACTAGCAGATTTAATAGCGTTACTGGAACTCGACACTCTTTCTATTTCGAATTTGTTATACTTTGCAAAGCAAAGCAATATTGATTTCATACAAGTAATCCAATTTACATATTTTTTTCCCCCGACTTTCGCGGTATCCTAACTTACGAAATTTCACAGTATTAGTCGACAAGCTAATCTAGAATTTCACTGAAAATGTCATTAAATTCGGTGCTGCAGTTTCGAGGTCTATAGCGGACACAATGGGGATGGAGTTGGCGTGTTAAAGATGATCCTTACGATGATTTGTTTGGTTGACGTTTCCCGTCTTGTTGTTATGACTTTATTATTATATATTCTGTTGATTTAATTGTTCTTGTTTGTTTTTCCTTTTCGTTGGGTTAGTATCTTATTTTCCCTTATCTTTTTTTTATATTTCGTTTGTCTTTGTTTTATTATTATGCTTTTTTATTTTATTTTATTTATTTTATTTATTTTATTTATTTTCCCCTTTCTTTGGTTTATTATTTTATTTAAATTTCCTTTTTTTTATTTTAGTTGTATTTTGTTTTGTTTATTATTTCCTCTCTAATACTGTCCCGTTCATTTCGTTTGGTTTAGATTTATTATTTTACGTCTTTTTATATTTCGTTATATTTGGTTTCTTTTTGGAATAAAACTCCTACACGCGGCTTGTGGTAGGTGTGAAATGACAGAAAATTCAAAAACCGTAACAACGTTGTTGTTGTATTTTTTTGTATTTTTTGCTGCTATTTGGTTCTGCTCTTCTGTTGTGCTCATGCAGAGAGCGCAAAACCAAACACCAGCAACAACAACAAAGATAACACCAGCAAGACAACTGCCCGCAATTTCAAGTGTTCGAAGAGAGAGAGAGCGAGTTTCATTTCGTTTGTGTGTGTTCCCTACTGAACGCCGATCTCTCATATCAATTGGCATGCAAGTCGCTGAGGCTTGGCTCTTATATTTTATATAAATATATACGTCATGTGCCTCAATTATGAATTATAATATGCTTCCAAAAATGAAACTGCTCATATATATGTGTTTGTTCGATTCGCCCAGGCTTTCATACAAATTATAATCTAAAAGAAGGTGAGCTATAAGTTTGCATTTTCGAACGTAATATTACTTGGTCAGCAAATACAAATATTTTTTTTGGCCAGGTCTTTGGTTTCGATGGAATTATATTTTACGTGAGCTCGAGAGTGCTAAGTAGACTCACACATTGGGCGCGTTGAGCAGAAGTCATCACTCATCATTTTCTCTGATTTAATAACCGATTACTGATCTGTCTCTGCTGAACGCAGTGATGCTAGATTTATAAGATTACGGCGTTTAGCTACTTCGTAAATAGAATTTTTTCTTTCTGCGTTAAATAATTTTCCAATAATTAAGAAAATAAATACATATAATTTTTTTTTTTCATAATTAAATTAAAATTAATTATTTATTTAAAAATTAAATGAATATATGTCATTACATTTCACTTTCAAAGCAACTAATAACAACACTCAAATTATTTACTTTAAATTTTGTGTCTTTATTACTTTGTTTACAAACGGAAAATATCTGATTGTGATGACTTGATTATCAAAGAATTTTTGTGATGAATTTTTAGTCATCGCAATCATTTTTCAACAAAATTTAGAATTTGCCTTTCAGAATGCGCGAAAAATTTGATATTGCAGCCACAATTGACAATGACTCCGCATGTGACACAATCGCCATGTCAACCGTTAACGTGGTCATTGGAAGATCGAAGTATTGCAGCGCAATCAGTTGCAACAAAGTCGAGCGTTTGTTCTGCCAATCCGCTCCCAGTCCCGTCGAAGTCTAGAGGTGACCCCTTTGTAACGCCAAGGCCATATTTACCAACAGAGGAGAATCCAGTCGTGAGAGCCATCTCGATGCTCGTGAAGTCGTCAAATCACTGCTGATTCATCCGGCCAACGTCAATAGCATAATTGAGCACTTAAAGTTTAGATTCTGACGTAAGGGGCAGCTGATCCGAAGTCAATTAGAAATCGTTCGCCAAATCCCAATAATATCGGAGAGTACCGTGGAAAGAATTATACCCTTCGCTACAAAGGTGATAAATATTTGTGCGTTTTTACAAGCCGCTGATGGGTATCGGTATTCAGAAGATCCAAACTTGCTTGAGGATTTGGTGGCAAAATTACCTTTGAATAAACGAATCGAATGGGCTAGGCATTCAGTAGCCATACAGCCGTACGCTACGTTGATTTAATTAGGTGAGTGGATAAGTACAGAAGCCAACTTTATTTGTACTGTTTGTGAAAGGGATTCTAGTCGTGAGTCAAAGCGAGGTGTTGTTCTTCACGTACACGGGAACCAAGCAACAGGTAAATGTTCGATGTTCCAGGGACAACATAAACCGTTTGAATGCGATCATTTCATAAATACTACTGTCGCAAGGAGATGGGCTCAAGCAAAGAGGAGCCGTCTGTGCTTTTCGTGTTTGAATGCTGGCCATACAACTCGCGATTTTCGACAGCAGAAACCATGTGGCGTCGGTGGATGCAAGAAGGTATATCATCATTTGCTTCATAGAGCTCAAACAGAACCTTCTGCAACGATTTCCTTGCCAATAAGACCGACCACACATTCAGAATCGCCAGTCCTGAGCTGGACTTTCGAGCGCGATAAGCTATTTCTAAAAATCATTCCGGTAAGACTTTGTGGACATCAGAAGCAAGTTAACACGTATGCACTATTAGATGAAGTTTCTACTATCACAATGCTTGACAGCGCAATAACCGAAGAGTTGAACCTGAGCGGAGAAGAACAGAACCTTAGTGTCCAATGGATTGGAAGCAGAACCGCATAGGAACCAGATGCCTCAGTTGATCTACTCATAAGTGGAAAGGGCACTAGGAGGACTATTTGTCCTAGAAAAATGTATACACCATTTAAAATCTTCAGCTGCCACCACAACGTTTGAGTAAGTGCGATCTAAAATGTAATAGCAAATGGATGGATCGATTACCAACAGAGCCATAAACTAAGGCAAAACCGAAGTTGATCATCGGAATGGATCATTGCCGGTTGGGCATACCGTCAACGAGAATCACGCTGAGGAAGGGCGGAGCATTTTCGGCTAACACTGAACTGGGCTGGGTGGTATTCGGTCAAGGGTGGATATACCTAAAGTGCCAGTATGCCTGTTTGTCGGATGTTCACCACTTCAACCGCTTCATGACATGATTGACAATTATTTTGACGTGGAAAACTTTGGCGTTAGGGCCGCCCCACCAGTGCAGAGCGAAGCTGATAAGAGAGCCAAAATAATCTTGAAAGCGACTACAAGTCGCGTCGGCGGACGATTTCAAACAGGACTTCTATGGGCGTGTGACAAATTTAATTTGCCAGCAAATTACGACATGGCTTTCAAAAGATTGATGATCATGGAAAGGCGTATGAGTCGTGATGCCGAATTTGCTGAAGCATACAAGGGGATAATTGATTCTTATATGGCGAAGGGATATGCGCGCAAACGCCAGCCAAAAGAAATCGAGTCGCAAGTGACCCCAACTTGGTACTTGCAGCACTTCGCCGTGTTAAACCCCAGCAAGCCAGGAAAAATATGGATGGTTTTTGACGCAGCTGCCGAGGGGAATGGTAAGTCACTCAATTCGTACCTTTTGAAGGGTGAGCAGGAGAATCGGACTCTGGCGTCCATTCTATTCCAATTTCGTGATGGAGCGGTAGGCGTATGCGGCGACAGAAAAGAAATGGTGCATCAAGTAGTGATACGACCAGAAGACAGATGCGCTCAACAATTTTTGTGGCGTGAAGGGAAGTCAGACAATGACTCTGCCGTCTATGAGATGAACGTGATGACCTTTGGTGCGGCTTGCTCGCCTTGCTCAGCACACTCCCTTAAATTCCGAAATAACTTAGAACACACAAACGGCATACCAACTGCAGGCCGAGCCATAAAATCTATATTAGAGCAGCATTACGTCGACGACCTAGTAGACAGCTTTGAGACTCCAGAAGAAGCTATAGGCGTTGTAAATGAGGTGCGCGCTATTCATTTAAAAGCAGGATTTGAGATCCATAGCTTCACATCCAATTGGGTAAGGGTGGCGGCAGCCTTTGGCAGCACAGAATGTACGAAGCCAATATTAAAAAAGGGGGGCTTAACGACCGAATAGGTGCTAGGTCTCTTTTAGCAACCACCGACAGACTCAGATGCAGACAAGCAGCCGTGTTGCAAACGCGCCTTTTGCAGTGTATTATCGAGGAACATTCCCAAAACATAATCCTAAGAATGTTGTGGACTGATTCAAAAACCGTAACCAAATGGATTAGGAGTGAACATCGTCGATATAAACCATTTGTGTAACACAGAATAGCAGAGATCCTGGCTTATACTAAAGCTTCGAAATGAAAGTGCGACGAAGAATTACCTGCAAAATACTCTTTGGTCACCGTAAGCATTGGTACGTTAATTAATTTTGAACGGTTTTCTTCTTTCAATAGGCTAGTAAGAGCCACAGCTTGGGTTCTTCACTTTACCAACATTTGCCGCCGCCGCGATGTGGTTGAACATCTTAAATATATCAATCATCCTATTCCCATCATGCGAATTCCACTCCCAATCCTATACTTACTTTCAGTTTAGTTTTAATTTTTTCTTTTTCTTCTTTTCTTTGTCATTAAGCTATGTTTTTTTAATTTTTCATAGCAAACATAATATAATATTTTAATTGTATTTAAGTTAATTTATGAACATTCCTAAAAAAATTCTCAACAGTAATATTAATGACTCGAGAGCTCCACCAGAGATTTTGTCCAAATGAATTTATTAAATACATTTGCTTATTTAATGCAATTGTTTTCTTTAAAGACTTTATTATTTAAAATAAACAATAATAAAAAAAAATAAAAAAAACAACTAACAAATAAACGAAACTGCCTAGAGAAAAGAATAAAAATTATATTAAAGTGAAAATCTAACACTAAGAATAATATAGAGCACAATACTAATAACAATAATAATACTAACAATGGGCGCATTCAGCAGAAGTCATCACTCATCATTTTCTCTGACTTAGTAATCGATTGCTGGTTTGTCTCTGCTACACGCAGTGATGCTAGATTTGTAAAATTACGGCATTTAGCTACTTTGCAAAAAGCCTTTTTCATTTCTGAATTAAATAATTTGCCAACAATTAACGTATTCTTCACTCCACTCATCTGTTAAATACATATTAAGAACATAAATACATATACACAAAAATTAAATAAATAAATATCATTACATTTCACTCACTGTCGAACTCTCACTCTCGTTGAGTTTTTATCGGTTTAGTAAGGTACAACTACAACATTTTCGTAACAGTGTCGTTTTTGTGCGTCGTGTCTACTGGTTGACAAATTTGTTTTTCTCCTTTGTTTTTTTTGTTTTCATTCGTTATCTTAAAAGTGTCTCCTGGCAGGCACGCGATAAGTGGATAATTGTACCTGATTCCAAAAGAAAGGCGCGATCGCTCGAAATACCAAATAAGAAGGGTCTTTCGCTAGGACTTCTTTCCCTTCGTCTCCATTATCTGAAAAAACATTAACAGCTGATGAGGACGAACCCATTCAAGCTGAACAGTCAAGTAACGTCTTAGTAGAAATCGCTCAGGGACCATCCCCTATGGATTCGGTGCCAAAAAAATTTAAAATGCCACCAATCTTCATTCCCTTGGTGGAAGACATTGAAACCATGGGAAAACTGATTGAAAAAACCACCGTTAGTGATGATTATTAATACAAAGCTGAACGTGGCGGAAAAGTACGCATTATGCTGCAAAATAGCGATCACTACAGAGAACTGAAGAGGGAGTTTCATTTCACTCCTACCAGTTAAAAGAAAAGGCAAATCGTACGGTACTTAAAAACTTGCATTATTCCACCTCTCTTTAATACACCATTAGGAATCTCCACGAACTGGGTCACGAAGTAAGACACATCGCCAACGGTAAGTGCCTCATTACCAAAGCTCCTATGTCAATATTCTTTGTTGATCTTGAGCTAGCACTAAACAACAAAAAAGTGTTCGAAGTCAAGAAACTTTGTAATGCTATGGTTAATATAGAGCCTCCTAGTAAGTTTAACGACTTGGTACAATATCATCGCTGTCAGTAATTCGCGCACACTCAACGTTTCTGCAACAAGCCATACCGGTGTGGGAAATGTGGTGAAGGCCACCAATCAACTGAATGCATGAAAACAAGGGGAGACCCTAAGATCTGCGTCCACTGCAATGAAAGCTATACGGCTTCTATAAAAGATGTAGGGTATATCAGGCAAAAGCAAGTATCTCAATAGCACCCATCGGCACTTGCAGTACAGCAGCAAGTCAACTCGGTCTGGCACTCCAGCAGCAGCTCCACGTATGCTAGCATAAGTAGGGGTAACGCTACTTCCCAGCCAGAAATTCCTCTTGAAAACCCAAATACGGCTAGTAATTCAACGAATAGTGACTCCAGCTTTAGCGAAGAGAGAATCCTCAAATGTGTAGAGCTGACGATTTAAGAAGTGGTAAACACGCTTACTGCCCAATTCACCCAGATTATCTCAAACGTATTGTCTAAATCATGCAAGTAAATCTCAGGATGACTACATGGAATGCTAATGGCCTATGCAAGTATAGGCCAATTGTTGTACACTTTCTCCAAACTAATAATATTGACGTTCTACTTTTTTCTGAATCCCATCTAAATTCCTTATCCTACTTTAAAATACAGGGATACGATCAGGGATACGATCTTATCCCTGTAAACCATCCAAGTGGTAGAGCTCGTGGTGGTGCAGCAATTCTAATCAAATCAGATTCAACATTTTCTGAACAAACTTCGATCAGTCTTGACTGGTTCTAAGCTTCAGTAGTCAATGTATCAAGCCCTCTAGGAGACATTATTTTAGCTGCAGTTTATGCACTTCCTAGGTTCAAGGTTTTGCGGTCGATGTTCCTGCAAGTCTTTGGTAGACTGGGCCAGGGATTTATAGCATTTGATGATTTTAATGCGAAGCACACTTGGTGGTTCCAGACTTTGCAATCCAAGAAGAGTTGCTTTGTATAATTGTATGCGTACCACGCACTTTACTAGTCACTACAGAGGTGAACCAACATACTGGCCCACAGACCCGGAAAGATACCAGAACTATTGGATATTGCTCTCAGTAAAGGCATTGATCCCAAAAAAATCTTTACTTCACCTTTGCATGACCTCTGCTCTGATCACTCAGCCGTATTAGTCAACATAGATATCCCCATTGATGTTGAACCCAGATCTGTTAAAATCGTTATAAGAAACACCAACCTAAATCTAGATCACTCTTGGCTTGAACACACAATACACAAGTAACACAGTATCCTAAACGCGATCTCCACATCTGGCCTCCTGAGATTGCTAGCATGGTCTGAGAGAAGAGAATACTTCGAAGAGTTTGTCACCTCAGTAGAAATCCGATGGACAAAACGGCGCTCAACCAAGAAACGAAGAAGCTGTCAGCAGTGAGGCAAAAAATAAGGCAACTTCATATTTCCTTGAAAAAGCTGAACCAGGGAGTGCGGAATACGATCTATGGAGAGCGCAAGATACCTTAAAAGGCCAACAAGGTCAAAATGAAATTGCCTGTCTAAAACCAAGCAAATCTCCTGGCTATGATAAAATAGATGCTCTTGCCATCCGAGTCTTGCCCATAAAAGGGTTGTTGTTACTTGATGCGATCTTTAATGGCATTTCGGGGCTCAGTCAAAATGCTGAGATCATCATGATTGCCAAACCAGGGAAGCCAGAGCACAGGGTAAGCTCCTACCGACCAATTAGCCTGCTAGCGATTCTTTCGAAGATGTTTGAAAGAATATTCTTAAGTCGACTGCTCCCGCTCCTGGATGATGGACGAATGATTCCCGATTACCAATTTGGCTTCAGGAGATTCCACGGAACACCTGACCAGTATCACAGAATGGTTCAACACATTTTGCAAGCATTCGAACACGAAAGGTATTGTTCGGCTATCTTTCTCGACATCCATCAAGCGTTTGACAAAGTATGGCACCCTGGACTGTTATAAAACTGAGAAAAAGCTTTCCAGCACCGTACTATCTGCTCTTCAAGCCCTATCTTGAAAATAGAACTTTCTTATCACTTGTGACGGTAACTACTCAGATATAAAAGAAATAAAAGCTGGTGTGCAACAAGGTAGTGCATTGGCGCCTATCCTTTTTACATTATACACTTCTGACCTTACGACTCCAAGCGAAGGCAGTACAATGATGGCTACATATGCTGATGACACAGAACTCCTAACATCGAACAGCGATCCAAGTGCTGCTTCATCAATTTTGCAGTCATCTAAATCGATTAGAACCATGGCTTAAAAGGTGGAATATTGATGTCAACATAGATAAATCTACTCATTCACCTTCACTCTCAGACACCTGTCCCTCAGTCCAGATAAACGGTGATGTTCCCGTACCTACGTACACTTCGGCCAAATACCTAGGATTGACCCTTGACAAGTGCCTAACATGGAATCCCCACATTAAGCTCAAAAGGAAACAGTTGAAACACAAACTATATAGGATGAAATGGCTCATGTAGCATAGCTCCAAATTAAGTATTAGGAACAAAGTCTTACGTTATAAAAGTATCCTTAAGCCAGTATGGACGTATGGAATTGAACTATGGGGAACAGCATCAAAATCGAATATTCAAATCATACAAAATTTTCAATCCAAGCTTCTGAGAAGGCTTGTAGGAGCTGAATGATATGTCCGTAACTCAGTCATTCACAATGACCTACAGATTTTGACTTTGAGTGAAGACATTGCGCACTGCAGCAAAAAACACATCATTCGACTGGAATCTCACGAAAATTATCTTGCCGTCAATTTACTGGACAATAGCCTACAAACTCGCAGGCTCAAGCGTTTCCACCCTCTGGATTTCCCATTTAGAACACCTGAGGACTAAGTGTCCACTCCCTCTCATAACTTGAACCACAACTCACATGTCAATTTTACATTTCATTTGTATGATCTCCTTCGGGAGATTATTTACTTAAAATGTTGAGTCTTTATTGCTTTATATACAAATGAAAAGCATCTGATTGAAATGTGATGACTTGGTTATCAAAGAATTTTTGTGATGAATCGCCATCGCAATCACTAAGCCATCGCAATCACTAAATTTTTATTGAAATTATGAATTAGGCATTCACAATGAGCGAAAAGCATCAAAAAATTCCATCAAACACTTCTGCTGAACCCGCCCAAACCATAGTTATACTAACAATAAACTATTGAAGCTAACTGCCAAGAGAACCAAAGAACTATTAAGCAAACTGCCAAAAGAACTAAAGGACCAGAGACAATTAAAACACCAAATTACATCCCCTCCGTCTTGAGGTCAAAATTCGACTTAGTCGTGTGCTTGCCGCTTGCTTGATTATATTTATTTTGAGCCAGCCCTGCGGCCGAAACTATCGCTATCATGACTCTTCTTTGGTGTCCATACTCGTGCATACTTTGTGCATACTCGAGTAAACCGAACCTCATATGCCATGATTCACGAGCGAGCCAACATGCCAACAACTGCGAGCACAGCGCAGGTTATCTCTGTTTCGTTTTCTTTCCCCATTTCCTTTCTTTGGATTGCTGAGCAGCTCGCACACAAAAAAAAATTATACATCTGCGGTGTATTCCTTCTCTGTTTCTTTACATATTTTTCTTCCATCTCTGTCTTAGAACCCGCCATCACGGCGTCGAAGTATTGTAAACTTTTTCTGCCAATGCGTTCTTAAAAGTTTCACTTACCCTAATTATTTAGATTATTAATTATATGTAATATGCTTTCAAAATTAAAATTTCTTGTACATCTAAGTTGTTCGATTCGCACAGGCGTTTTTGATAGGATTGGCGCGCGGATTGCGGTGAAGTTAGTGTTGCTTGTGATAGCAACAGCTCTGAACGTTTGTCTTACAAAATAATGAATTACCTATGGTAATTATTTTAAAAGTTGATTCCTACTGTTTTGTGCAGCGGTTCCACTTCAATAGTGTCCTTATATAGGTGAGGCAATTTTTTTTTAATCATACTTTAATATCATATATATTTCAGTAACTCAGTCACTTATTCACTACCGAGTGTAGTGACTGGGATTTCGTTTATCCCCCTTTTTGTGCAAAGACTTCATTTTGCACTACTTATGAATTATTGATGAATCGCAGACCCCACGTTGGGCGCCAATTAAAAAGAGTTTACTAGTGGCACAGTGAGCCTTTCTGTCTTTTATTATACAATTTTAGACAGCGCGATGCGCTTTTCAGTTGAGTTCTCTAAAAACTAAAAGCTTAACTCTAACTCCATCCGAAAGAGGCCTCGATTGGCGTACGCTGGTCTGCCAGCGGGAACGGTTTTGCGCGTGAAGCGCTACGTTTATATTACAACTGTGTGTGAACGATAACAGGAAGGCTTGTGAACAGGGTCAGAAAAATATTGTGAGAATGAAATGATTATATATAGATATTTTATATATCTGTATATATAAAATCGTTTATGCATTTGTTATTGATGTAAAATTTTGAGCTTGTTTTCTGTTCGAGATTTTCTCAGTTTTTTATTTTTAATTTTGGCGGTGAGGATGGGGGTGTTGTTATTTCCATTATGCACATTTACGTATGTATATATAAAAATCTCACAGATTTCTCATTTAAAATTTATAGATTTATCTGATTAAAGTAGTAATTAGATTTTTGATTTATAACATGTTACTATATTTTAAAAAATCAATCTAAAATACATTTTACGGAGTATAGTTGCACAATAACTTAACAACTATATTATGAGTATAGAGTATGTGTATAGTATAAGTAAAATAATGTAAAATGGCTAAGGAAAGTAGGAAGACAAAAACCTTAATTATAAAATAAAGAGTTCTCTTCTGTTTTGAGATTCAAATTGTAATTTACACCATTTTTGCTTACAGTCATGTTATTTCTCAGTCATTCACCATTCACTAACCCAGTCTTAAATGCAAACAATATTGTATATGTGATGTGTAAAAAAAATACACACACGTAGTGTTGGTTATTTCGCAATTTTTACTATATGACATATTTTGAGTTCACTTGTGATCCTTTGTTTCGTTGTGTTGTCGTAACAGTTGTGTTAGAGTGAGGTAGCTTATTGTGTTTTGGAAGGATGTTGGAGAGTTACACAAAGCCCACAGTATATAGTGAATAGAGAACCCCGAGCACGAAACAATGAAACTCGCTGCGCTCAAACTAATTAGAAATGGATCGGCCAGCTGTATATTGTTAACCAACATATACATAGACTGCACACTGGTCCCAAATCGAAATTCGTTTGGCAGCAAAATTCGTATATCATTTCAATAGAGTGTTCACTAAGACAGTTTAATATTATAATAGCACAATCGAGATTGAAGCCCTGCCGATTTAGGCAGCCCTGAAAATAAGTTGATCATATACAGCAAACTTTGCCTTTGTTAGCATTGCAAATAAAAGCACATTTCAAATTAGTGTAACTCAGTATTTTCTTGTAATATAAAAGTACACAAATATGAAACACAAAGTTGCAGGTATGTATACTATAAGTGTTATCACGCAATACTTGGTTTAGGTGATTTTCATTTGTTTATATCTGTTTCTGTAATGTGATGTTTTTATCAATTATAACCTCAAACTTGTGTTTTGTGGAATAAAAATATGTTACATTTACATGAGTTTACGTAACTATTAACGCAGTGTTGTTCCTTAATGTGTAAATAATGCGACGATATTAATCCTTTTTCCAAGTTGTTGCCCCTTTTCCTGAAAATTGCTCTTTCCTAGACAACATAGATTTGAGTCAAGCTAAAATGCTTGAGTTTTGGGTTGCAAACAGTTGCAATACCATCAGCCTTGCTAATTTTGTGCCGCAGCAAAGTAAAAAGAAGGTAAATCAACATGTGAAGGATTCGATAAAAAAGAAAATTGAGAACATTGTTGTTTTGTAGGTTCTTTATTTAAATAACAATTTGATGATGAAAGTTAATTTAATTAGAAAGTGTGACGCTCCTGCTCGCGTTGGCGCTTGTCTTTCAAGTGCTTCTTGTTTCGTTAAGCCAGCCGTTCTATCCCATCTCTCCCGTTCCATCTCTTATCTAGCCGATGGTGAGAAAAACGTTTGGCCTGCCCACCTGTCCGTTCTAACCCAACATACTGCCCCATTGAAAGCAGCAACTTTCAAGCAGCATCGTTCGATGGTAAAGGCGCAATCTTGTGTATTGGCCGTCGAAACGACACGGTTGATGTTTGTAGGTCGACTATTCTGACCTTGCCATCCGCTGCTTCGATGGCTCTTGTGACCTTTGCCAACATCCATTTCTGTGGCGGCAAGTTGTCTTCATGAACTAACACTAATTGTCCCACCTTTAAGTTAGATTGCGAATGGAACCATTTTATTCGTTGTTGCAGCTCGTGAATGTAATTGCGTGACTATACCTGCCAAAACTGGTGCTTCAGGTACGTCACTTGCTGCCATCTAGTTAGTGAGGAAATACTGCGGACCTCTAAAACTTCGTCGGGTACCGCCTTTAGTGCATCGCCAATTAACAGATGTGCTGGCGGCAGTGCTTCTCCATTATTAGGTTCATTCGTATGTGTAGTGATGGGGCGCGAGGTAAGGATCGCTTCAACCTCCGCTACAAGTGTTTGCAGCTCCTTGTACGACAGGTTGGCCTGTGCAGAATTCTTCACCAACAGTAATTTAGCGGACTTCACTGCCGCCTCCTACAAGCCGCCGAAGTGTTGAGCGAGAGGCGGAATGAAATTAAAGCCGAATCCGGCCTGGCTACAGTAAGTTACTACTCTCTCGAGTGCATGTCGCGATAAGAAGGCTTCTCTGAAAGCCTTCATCTTGTTGTTTGCGCCCACAAAATTCGGTGCGTTGTCACAGAAGATGTGCTGGGGCAATCCGCGTCGACTCACAAACCTTTTAAAACACAATAAAAAATTATTTGTAGACAGATCCGATACACCTTCAAGATGTGTCGCCTTTGAGGCAAAACAAACGAATAAAGCTACATATATTTTATACCGTTGCTTTCCTCTGATGCGGTAAGACGTGAAGAAAGTCAATGCCGGTGATAAGAAATGGCCTACTCGCTCGTAAACGGTTAGCTGGAAGATTCCCAAACAGTTTACCTATCAGGCGAGGCTTGCAATGAAAACAATGCGCGCAACTCCGAACAACCTTGCGGACCATCTCTAGAGCGTTGATGACCCAAATTTTTTGACGTAAGAGTGCCAGTAAAACCTTTGGTCCAGCATGAAGATGTATGCGATGTAGGTTCTCCAAATATAGCTGAGTAAGCCAATGTCTTTGGATAGTAAGTAAGGAAAACGAGCTTCATATGAGATATTAGCATTAATTAGACGGCCACTTACTCTAATGACATCTACCACTTTTTTCCAACCCCGACCTTATCTATGAATGGAGTAAGTTTTTGCAAACTGGTTTGAATTGACTTGCATGAGTGAATGCAGTGCAGCTCATTGATGAAATATGTATGTTGGATGGCTGCAACAATTCGAATGAAGGTGGCTAGGTGAAGAATTCGCTCTCCTGTGATCTCTGAATTGGTTCTCTTTTAAACATGCGATATATATATGAAATGATACGCAGAATTGCATCAGCGCCGATAATATTTTCCATGAGCGTATTAGTAGAAGTAGCTGTGCACGTCAATGTAGTGCCCCCATGTGCCCCTTCATTTGTGATTGACGATGTTTAAATGATGTCAGTTGCGGGCCAAGATTTCGACTCTTCAAGCAGGAACGTTGAACATTGAAAACAAATTGAAGATGGATGATCTATTACACTGCTTCCGCGATATATTATGTCTGCAGGATTTTGCTTCGACGGTACATATCTCCATTCCATTTGGGATGTGTTCTTTTGCAGCTCACTCACTCTATTAGCCACAAAACTCTAGTGTTGAAGAGAGCATCTTGAGCCAATAAAGAACTATTTGATGGATTGGATGGAACCTTATGCTTGATGGATTGCCATACACGACTAAGTAATAGTCCGGCACAAAATTCCAACCGAGGTAGCAATTGTGCTCGAATTGGAGCTACCTTTGATTTCGCAACCAATAAATTTACATCTACTCCTTTGTTTCAACGTGCTCGTACGTACAAACAACAACCACACGCCCGCTGTGAGGCGTCCGCGAGGCCATGCACCTCACATACCGATGAATACGTAGTGCATAAGTAGCGGGGGATTTAAATGTTGTGAATGTGGTCGAAGTCATTTTGAATTGAAGCCACAATTTCTCTAGGTTGACTGGAAGCGGGTCGTCCCACCCAAGCTGCTGTAACCATATTTCCTGTATGAGTACTTTGCTCCGAACAATAATTGGGCTTAGAAGACCCATCACGTCGTTAATACGAGCGACTGCAGACAGCACTGTCCCTAAGTTATAGCGGAAACAAAACTTGTCCGATTTCGGTTTCCACGACATGCCCGAAACCTTTGTGATGTCATCGCTGTAATTAATCGGAACTTCGCCAGTTGCTTCGGAAATGATATACTCTGTGGAGTCCAAGAGTATAAGAAATCTCCTTCTGCTACAGCTTCAACTCTTCTAATGTTCAACGAATAAATCCTATTTTAACACGTTTGCTCCAACTGTATACCTTTTGCTATGCAGCTCTGCAATGTGATGCAAGGCAATGATGCCATTCCGTACGTAACAGTATTAAGCTCATAAATTTGAATTTTGGTTGACTTTGATTGAATCTCCAAAGAACCATCTCGAATCTTCGATCAACATTGTCTATCAAAAATTTTCTATATATTTTCAAAATATCTGCTATCAATGCAAACTCGTGCAAACGAAACGCCGTGAGCATTAGAAGCAACGGCTGTTGAATTGTTGCACCAACTAAAAGAATATCGTTTAATGAACGATTCGATGTTGTTTTTGCCGACGCGTCGAATACCACCCGCAGTTTGGTAGTTTCACTCTGGGGACGCAACACGCAGTGATGTGGAATAACGTAGAATGGTTTGCTGAAGTCGACTGTGTTTACTAAAGACATATGTCGTAGATCCTTACATTCATGCATGAATTCAGCATACATTGTATACAGCCTTGGTTTCTTAACCAAACGCCGTTCTATGACCCAATGGCGTCGTTGATCAGTTTCGAATGATGATCCTAAGAAACAAGTTGGCTCTGCGAAAGGAAGTCTCACACAAAACCGTCCATCGGGTTCACTAGGATTCAGACATAAAACAATCCTACTTCGATTTCCCAAAATTTCTTCAAAAGACCGCCCACCGTGTCCAGTCATGATTCGAGAGCTATATTGCATGTTGATGGTCGCTGATGACTGTTCATCTGGTAATGGCCACCAACGATTCATCCAAGTTGTGTATTGAGAAGACACGGTAAACCAGTGCCAAGAGATATCTTACCTTCAGCCAATAAATCAAAAAATATTTCGGAACTGAGGAACAAATCTATTTTATTAGGTTTGAAAAACTCGGGATCAGCAAAAACAATTGAACTTGGAATATTCCAATCAGTGGTATTATTCGGCTCACTTGGCTGTTGCGAAGTGATTGCTTTCGTAACTAAAAATCGCGTCATTCGTTGAAATTGGCCTATTCTTGATTTGTTTGTGGCAACACAACATGTTTCAGTGGCGCATGAATTCCACCTATGCCAGCTACTTCATTCTCTGCACGATGCAATTTTAACTGCAGACGTTTGGCTGTCTCTTCCTTGATGAAGTTAATTTCGGAGCAAGAATCTAGAATAGCCCTTACCACCTGTAGATTTACATATTCATCGGCTATGTGTATTAATGCAGTCGGGATGAGTGCTCGTTTTGGGCAACGTGTAAGTAGCGAAACAACTGGGTAAGTTGAGGAGTTGGGCTGCTCGTCTGTCAACTATTGCTGAATAGGCGTGTTTGCCAAGTTTGAAATATGATGCGGTTGGTGGCAAATGTGTAGGCCAATTAATACACACGCCTGCTTCCTTTCACAGCACGACGCAGACTGACTTTATTTCTTTCGCCTTTTGGGCATTCACACATTTGACATTCACAGAACTTTCTTAAGCTACGTTAACTAATACAACTTATTAATAATAAATAATTAAATTTTTCAATATTTCAATAGTAACATCATAATCGACTAGTGTTTTGAGACTATCGAAGAACCTCTTATATTCACTATACTTTCCGTCGAAACGAAGCAGTTTAATGTTGGCAATCTATTTCTCTGGCGTTTGGAATCTAATGTGACAATAAATGAACTTTGATCTGCCTTAAGAGTCTGAGTTCGTTAGAGTAGTGAACGAAGTATTGCTTTGTCTGAAATGTAAGACTCCTCAAAGTTGCTTCTATCCTTATCATCGGCGCTTAACCTTTCGATTTCAGTCTGCAGAATGCAATATTGTTGAAAGTTCACTTCTAATAATTCTAACCGGCATTCAATTGTAGTTACATCAGTCTCACTTCCATCGCTTTCAGTTCCCTTATTCAAACTTCCTATGCTTCTCTTCATTGAACTTCTTTGACGTTTAAAAGCGTTTAATTCATTTGAATTGCTCCTCCGCCGAGATCAAGGTCACTTAGACACACAATTTAATGACAAAAAATATGTTTGCCAAATGCCAACAACACTTGTATTTGAATATCTATATATTTATTTTTTGCAGTTGCGTTTTCTTCCTTTTCAGATTTATTAGTTTGCACAAACTACACCTTCACACAAATAAGTGAAAATTGTACTCACTCAGTGGTACTTGCCAATAGACCCTTGGTGATTCTTCTGCGTATCTAAGCCCTCTTCAAAAGCCGCCAGCAGTTGATTTCTCTAGAACCAAATCCGTTGAACGTTTCGAATGCCTCCGCCAGTCAGAAGCGTCGTGCCACGGTCGCCAAAATGTTTTGTAGGTTCTTTATTTAAATAACAATTTGATGATGTATGTTAATTGAATTCGAAATTGTGACGCTTCTGCTCGCGTTGGCGCCTCCGTTCTTCCGATCAGCCGTTCTATTTCATCTCTCCCGTTCCATCTCATATCTATCCGATGGTAGAAAAACGTTTGGCCTGCCCACCTGTGCGTTCTTACCCAACAATTGTTGCATTTGTTAATATTTATTTGATGCAATCGGATAGTTTCAAGACATAAAACAAAGCATCAAAGTTGGTTTGCATTACGTATGATAACACAATTTCAAGCATGTGACTTTTTGATGAATCCATTAAAAATTAAGGACACCCACGATTAACCTATGATAAAGGAAGTTCTCGCTTAAAGCGCAAATTAGCTTCCGAGGTTTCAGCTGTCAATAATAATAATAAAATTCTTCTTGTCCATGCAGCAGCAGTGTCTGCGCAGAAGGCGCACTTGAAAAACGTGGAAGATCAAAATAGAGGGCTGAACCTGTACCGTTTACTCCAGAAGAAGCCTTAGATATTTTAATGGAAAGCTTCACCTAAAGCCAATATATGAATATAAGACAACAAAGTAAAAACCGGAATTGCCACATTTTCCGAGCTACAAGGAAATTATTGGTGCAAAAGACAAATGTAGACCTAATTAATTCTCAATTACTGAGTCAGTCGTGACTGTTCCTTTACTTTTACAAAACTTGTTGAATCACAAAGGCGAACGCATAATGTCGTTACAAAACGATGTGGTTAGTGAATATACAGATATTTCGGATTTGACAGTTCGACTGGCGAAAGCCTCAACAAACAAAATTTCCAATTGGATAAAAGTTGGAATTCATCAGATAATCATCGTCATTGTTTGTAACAATTCTAATCCCATTGAAGTTAGTTGATTCGATATGTCGAGTTATTTGGATGAACCGAACTCCACAATCTGTTGGATTTTCCATACCTCTTAAAATTGAGTACATTAAGGAAACAAAGGCTCTCATGGGGTCGCGGAGAGGGCGTGATTCAATCGGTCTGAAATTACATATACTATGTCTATAAAGTATTCCAAGCTTCAGATCTGTATCTAAATTTTTCGAATTTTTGCCAACAAATTTGGATTTGGGACCTGTGTGGATTGTACTTAAAATATAAATATATGAATATGAATAATAACACACAACTGTGTAATTAATTTATTACTTATAAATTTTAACAAATGCACAAACGTTCTTTGACTGAAAAACAATATTCCTTGAGACTAGCTATTTAATTTATATATGTAAATATTTCATACAAAATAACGAAAAGCTGTGAGGTTAAGATATTACTTTTTATTAGGTTGGCAAGCCTTTCGTGAAACATGACCTATTATAATTTGATGAACTATTCTAGAGCTTCTCTGAGAACTTCAAACAAAAATCGGTCCTGCGGTTTTGGAGTCTAAAGGTATCATACATAAATACTTTGACTGTACAAGTAATATAAATAACAAAAATTTCAAATTTCAAGACAGTAGCTCTTTGAAATATGTGCACACAAAAAAAAAGTAATAATAATAATAAAAAAACTACAATGTCATATTAGAGGACTGTTACCCTCTTATACCGCGACAGAGTGGATATTCCGATTCGGTGTCTTATGGCTAGAAGCCATTTAATTAACCCCATAATTGCCCGTCATATTACCCATTCCTGACACATTTGTTGGGTGATTCATTTAGTTATTTACAACCTTTTCTCTACCTCTCCTTGACATTGTCTTCAGAAACCCACCTTTTCATCTAATAACAAATGATAGTTTCAAGTGAACATATTGCTCATTTAAAACATTTTAAAATTACGAAGAATTCGAAATTAAGATACTTACCTCCAACAACAGAAAGTGTATTCTTATCATGTATCCGCCTTTTAGACATTGGCATATTTT
Source organism: Cacoxenus indagator (assembly GCA_035041755.1). Classification (NCBI taxonomy): domain Eukaryota; kingdom Metazoa; phylum Arthropoda; class Insecta; order Diptera; family Drosophilidae; genus Cacoxenus; species Cacoxenus indagator. Next base: position 52,091 of record JAWNKX010000366.1, read on the forward strand.
GTGTTCCCAGTATAGGTGAATCCATAGGAATTGGAATTGAAATAACATTTCTTTCCCTCTTCGAAATTGGTTCTCTTTCTGTCTGCATATCTTCTAAATTCTGTTATAAAAAGTATAAAAATTTTGCTATGCGTTAAATTTCCTTCATGAATTGTAATAGACTATATACAAGTATATTTATGTCAAGGTGACTCGATATATCATTTAGAAGAAAGAACAGAAAAGTAAATAAATTCCAAGAATTACTAGATCAAAGTATATAGAGAGGGGAAATATTTACACAAGGTAATTCTTGGGGCCTACCTTAGAGTAGATCTAATAGTACAAATATTACTGTAATTTTACATTAAGTTTAACAGAGTTTGAGAGCAGCGCTTTGATTTGCTCTTTTTGCTTTCGCTCTCCTACTCTGCCTTCTTACTCGCTCTAGCCAGGAAAATGCTCCTGGTCTTAACATTAATTTTCTTCTCTTAGTTATTGCCATTTACTACAAGAAACATCTTGAGTTAGATGCGCTGAAAAAAGGTGAGCTTTTCTACTATGCCTAACTACGAGCGATTATTATTTGTTTCTACAGATGACTGAGGGATTTCGGTGAAAAAAGCATCTTGTGGTAGCACGCACTTGCATCTTATTTATAGGTCACATATAAAACAATATTTTTCATGAAAAGGTATTAACATGCCCAATAGTTCCATAATTCTGCTTGTATGTTCGCAATAAGTCTGTCCTTACATTACTTCAATGTTTGTATTTAAACCATAATTCTATGGGTAATGCTACAATCCTTAAAGCTAATGGTACTTAAGATTGCAAGAAAATGCCATAACTTTAACAAAATAAAGTTTTTTTTTTCCTTTATATTTAATTTTTCTGTTATTATTGGAACAACTTAAACTAAATTGTATATACAAAAATTAACAAAACAACTTAGATAATAAGTGGGGAAATGATTTAATAATAATATTATAAGGATCTAATAGGGAGATCGACAGGGTGCGATCTTCTCAGCCGACTCGCCTCCCAGCCGACTCGCCACCCTCCTCCCACTCTGCGTCGTTTTAGAAGGTGCCTTGCTAGTTTATTTGGATGATTTTTTAACCTCTCTTTATATTTTTTGGGCTGATGATTTATCACATCGCTAATTTTCGGTATTTATAAGTCATTTTCAAGGTCCGCCGCTCGCATGAACCAAGGGGCACCAGTAAGCATACGCAATGTCTTGTTTTGTATCCCAACTCAGTTTATTATTCGTTACATGTGAGTGCATCGCTAAAACATAGTAGTCACAGTTCGGTTGTTATGCGCGAAATCTCGAACATGGCCCCTCGCTAAACAAACACTTCCTCGGTTGAAGTTATGTGTAGCTGTTCTTGGATCCGAGCCTGTGGTGCGGGTAAGACGGGATTTAAAACTGATTAATACTCCATTATATTTTTGGGCGCAGGATAAACGACACCGCATCATCATTTCACAATTTTGTAGCAAAAAGAGTGTCAAGAATTCATCAGATATCATATTCCAAGTAATGACGTTACAATCACAACAAAACAACAGATATACCATCAAGAGGATTTTTTGTTTCAAAATTTAATCAAAATTTAAAGACATGCCTTGTGGTTATATGGTTCAGCGTTCCTTCATGACTCTCATGAAACATGGGCAGCACCGTTCACCGGGAGCCAAGCTTCCCAACATCTTTCGGAACAAAGGAAGACCACTAATGAAGCAATGATGTCACTAGACACACAGGGTGCAATACAGAAATATGGCACTACAATTCATTTAAAACACTGCAGGGAATTATTGCCTACATATTACCATTTAGAAAGAGATGGCTAAAATTAACTGGATTACACCATCATCCGAAACATCCAGCGGAGTATTTTCTCAGTAGAAATAAACAAATTGAACAAATGTGGTACTGTGGTATAAAAACACTCCATGCCATGCATTAAAACACTCCTGGACAAGGAGTCGGTTATAAGAGTAGGCGGCAGCTAAAACAATCTACACTTTTCTACTATGCAAAGGACCCATTGCTGCTGTCATATAACGATGATTCGTTAAGTTGCTTCTTCGAAAATTATATTAAGAGAACTTACGCTGCTCCACATGCTCTTGTAGCTATATCCCGTCAAAGATTCTGGATGGAAAAATTAACCCGCACCCCATCACACTCTTGTGGAATGATCCAAATGATTTGACATCGCTTACTCCAGGTTAATCCTTTATCGGGGGACTTATGATGCTATATAAGAATATATATATGTATATATATATATACATACATATAAGAATAATTAATAAAAACCGCGATTTCTGTAATTGAAATATTGCGAACGTCGGTATAATAACATAAACTACATTAGAAGAAGTGGTGGAGTTTTTGGTAATGATTATTAATTTGACAATTTAAACACTGTGGAAAGATGGCATAAAAAAGACAAATTCTGAATTACACCAAGCTGGGGAGAGGATGATTAAATATATTTTTCATAATAGGGAGTACGTTTTGAAAAATGCAAATTTCATGAATCATGGAGATTTAAAAACACCGTTCTGATAAATTGAACCTAACTTCAAGCGGCTCAGCGGATTCAAATCGAAGTTATAATTCTTCTGATTTGCATGTGCGGCAACATTTTGAACAAGTTTATTGTGACGTAAAATCTAGGATTCTGAGTTGTGATTCTGTGAAATATGAGACATCATTCAAATATTTTTATGAAGACAGAAAACATCTATTTGATCATAAAAAAGTGTCAGCGAAGTTTGAAAAAAAATGTTCTTTATTCAAAATCAATTTCAATTAATAACATATTGGCCATCTTTTGTCTACTACCTTTTGCCATTTTCCGGGTTGCTTCATAATTCAATAGGTGTAAAACTTCTGCTGTTCTGTCGGCCAATTTTTTACTACGAAGAGAGTTTTGCAGAGACCGAAACAAATGGTAGCCAGAGTAGGTTTCTTAGGTTCCTAAGTAGTAGTCAGAGGTCCGGTCTATACATTGAATGCATAAAACATCCCAACCAAGCTTTGTCTATTTGTTCCGGGTCATCAAAAATGTGTGTGGCCTAGCATTATCATGATGGAAAACAACTCCCTTTCTTTTGGCCAATTCTAGTCGCTCTTTGTTGATTGCTTCATTCAAATGGTTGACTTGTGCACAGTAGAGTACCCAATTGATCACCTTCCAATCCCGCCAAACACTTAACATAACCTTGTTTGCCGTCAATCCAGGTTTTGAAGTCGTGTGTGGAAAGTCACTGGCCTTTGACCATAATCGCTTGCGTTGAATATTTTCGTATGCAATCCATTTTTCATCTCCCGTAATGATTCGCTTAAAAAATTGATCAATTTCTTTAGGTTTCAGCAGCATTTCACTGATGGTTACTTGGTAAATTAAATTTCTTTGTGTTAATTCATTTGGCACTCAAACATCGAGCTTCTTTGGGTACCCTCCTCTTTTTAGATGATTCCACACTCTAATATGACTAATATGAATTCAATGACAGTTCGACCAGTCTGAGTGTGTATTTAGCTGTGCACAATCTGAATTTGCAAGTATTTTTACAATACATTTTCTCTTCACACTTGTGCTTCGCATGTATACAGTTCACGAAATAACTATACCATACAATCTTATAACTGGATTTTTAGAAACAAAAAATTTTCTAAACTCTTTGTTTTATTCTAGTGATATCTGTAACAAAAACCATTCATATCTGACTATCTGACTAGTTAAGAAAAGAATCGCAGATAGGGAAAAATTAAAAATTAGTTTTAATTTTTTTTTTTAATTCAATCAATGTCTGAAAGGTGGAAAGTGGAATTTTTTCTATTCGTCCTGGATGCAAGTTTTAAGATCCTTTAAAGTCTAGAATTGGCGTCTTCCAGCGTAATCTTGGTAAGACAAAATTGCCAAGACATTATCAATTGGATTTAAGTCTGGGCTGACAGCCGGGCATTCAATTTTATTAATTGATCTCTCCAACAAAAAAACCGCTTTGTCACCCTAGCATTATGAATAGAACCGTTGTCGGGCTTAGAAATCCAGAACTCCACTACAGAAATGTTCTGAGCGTTGTATCAAAACATTGTCCAGAAGGTCGACATAAGCCCCTGCATTCATTTTATGGGCGATAAAGCAGGGTAGTTATCTAAACGCCGCCCATACCATCAGTGACCAACCTTGGAAATTTCGTGAATGACGGTTTTCTTGTTTTCGGCGAATATCAGACTCATATTTCTGTGAACCGTCAGAACCATCTAAGTTAAATTTCTTTTCGTCGCTGAAAAGAACAGACTTCCACTCATCGTCCCAAAACATATACCATTCAGCATACTGCAACGAGCGACTTTGTGACCTTGTAATAGCCTAGGTTGGGCGAATCTTTTTATATACTTAAGGTTTTTATCCTGCTTGTTAGACCCCCGTGGTGGATACTGAAAGACTGAATTGCTCCTTCATTTTGCTTGGAGGAATACGTTTATCCATGGCTAAACGCTTTATTTACCTTTTAATCGGTTGGCTTACTTTCGGTTTTCTTCCGGTTCCCTTTCTTTGACCATAGTTTTTGGATTTTTCAGGAGGAAATACTGTTATTTTATCCCTGTGCAGTTCCTCAGCAATGTACCTCATTTTTTCCCCCCAATTGCGCAAGGTCCGAATTTTAACCTGCTCATCAAGTGACAAACGATCTCCACGTGGCATATATATTTTTTTATTCTTCCTTCATTACTTCACCAGGGCGCATAGGACCACACACAAGTCTCTTCAATTTATTCATAATGGGACTGTGGTGGTTTCGTTAATCAGAACTGCCAGTCTATGTACCATGATTGATGGTTTTTTTGGGGCAGAGCAAGTGATTGGTTGCTGCCGTGTACAGTCAATGCGGCGCCATCTGTGGTTAGATAGACAAGGCCTCTCCTTTCCTATGTTTTTTAATGATCACGGGGTGACTCTACAACCTGACCAAATGTTTTTCGTTGGGCCATATTATTGTCGGTAAGCGGCGTCCGCTAACATGAAGTGGTTGTATATTAATTAATTATTAATTTAATTAATTATTATCAATTAATGAAATCGTTAATTCATTAATTAGGAAGGGGGAAAAGTTAGGGAAAAATGGAAAAGGAAAGGTTGGAGATAGTGCAAGGACCATGCCTGCAGTGGGAGTCGAATCCACGACCTCTAGGGTGGTAGTTTAACGCACTAAACTCAAGGCTGCCGAGATTTATTTAATAAATTTTAATTTGTATTTAATGGAATTACACACTTATTACATTGTTAACTTCCAACGTACTTGAAAAATTTTGGCCTAAAAATAATTAAATTAAGTAACACCACATCATTTTTTTTTGATTTGTATACTTTAGTTATTTCGTTCCAGAACCACGATTCTTATTGAATAAGTCAAAATAACAGAATTTTTAAAACGCGATAAGTTCAACTAATGACATGAACACAATAACAATAAACTAATTATACGAAATCATCAATAAACGAATTGAGAATCATAAGCACAACAGAATATGCTATACGTATGTCGTGGACTGTAGTTTTAAATACGACGTCATTCGCTCCCACGCATACATTCAAAAGCAATTGCATTATTTTTTGCATACTGTTTTTGATACCTTTGTTTTGTGAATTATATTTACCCAGTTATTTTCTCTCTATAGGTGTCTCACTGTAACTGCTGTTGTTTTATTCTTTAAAAACAGCTTTTTCCGCTACCTTTATTCTGTAGATCTCATTGTGTATAAAGGCCCTAACAGAATGCTGTTAATTGTTACTCTGGTTGTTAACAGCCGAAAAATCAAATACTTTTCAATGGTATGACAACTCTAATATTACTGAACACGCATTCTGTTCACTTGTTTTTTGGCCAAATCAGAGTAACACCATTCTGTTCAAAAAAACTTTCAAAATTTTTTTTGCTTTTTTAGAACTATACGATTTTTAATATATATTTAATTTTAAATAATAAATATTCGGTGCTGCAACGGTCCCTGGACTAAAAAAAGTCTATTTTGACACTGATAAAAATCGCGCAGTCACTTCTTGTCTGTGATGCAAATATGCTAGGCTGACCGAACGGGATGGCAGGTTTTATTGCAGTAAGCCAGCCTGTGGTGGAATCAGATGGTTTTGCCTTTACGGCTGTAAGCGTCAATCAGATTTTTCGGGTATGTACCATAGGGTATATGATAAATTTTTAAATCTTAAAAAGCTTAAGTTACAACTATCTATTGATTTCGAAGCTTCCTATAACCTTCTCGAGGATTACGAATTTTATATTCCCTTGCTTTCCTTCCAGCCCTTTCCTAACTCAAAAGCGATACGCTCCCTCACCATGATACATCTTTAATTTCCATATCTAAAAATCCACCATGCCAAACCCAGTTAGCTCAACACGTGAATGTCAGCGTCACCTTATTTCTCTAAAGGAATTACAGTGCAGGTTTCAAAGGATACGATCAGTTGTTCTGGTAACTAAGTGTAAACTTATTATTTATTAAAACCATTTTATTCCCTTGGTACTTCTTCATTACACTATACAACTTCTATGAACTGTTCATAGAAGCAAAATACACCTACTATCGTCATGTAAACATTGTACTAGTAGTCTAAGTTGTCATAAGTAGTAAATAAAAGGAAATGACAAAAATTAAATCCACCTGTACCTATCAATAGTCCACCAGTTCCTAACTACGCACAAAATTTTCCCTTAACTGTTTTCTCTTAAAGAGTATATACCATGAATAATAAGAATGTGGTTTACTCTTTGCTGCTTTGTGTGAACTATGCGTTGTTGTAGAGTAAGCTCATCGCACTAAACAGACCATGAAACATATTGTATATATTGTAAAGTTGGAAGAGACCAAGGTATACAAAATATAGAGTTTCTATTCCTCCTTCCCAACTTATTTTAGAATTTTTATCCCACGCCGGAGATATAACATTAACATCGAATTTATAAAAAAGTGGTATTAAGCCACTGTGAAGTAACACTATAATGCTGAATATTCAAAGCGTTGCGCTGTATTTCTTTTCTAATTCTTATTGCGAATTCGAGCTCTGATGGCTGACTTGTTATTGTTGTTTTATGATTATTTTTACCATCAAAATTAAACACTAATAAATAAATAATTATTAATTATAATAATACTTTAATTGTAATTACACACTTTGCTTCTAGCGTCAAACAAGTGAAGTAAAGTTATAAAGGAAAAAATAAACATAAATAAATTTTCACAACTTTGTTTCATAAACAAATCCACCGTTATGTTGCTCCAACAACCATACATCAAAAGTGAAAAACTTAAAAATTAAACGCTTAATGGTGATGCGTCTGACGCATCAGTTAAAATAAATATGCCGAAATTTAAAAAAATTGCAAAGACCCATAATCTTGGCAATAGTGAGTATACGAAGTATATTCGTCCTCTGAAAACATTGTCTGATGAGGTCACTAGTGAGGCATTGCCGCCACAGCGCAATACCGACGAGGAACCTGCTGCCCCACCTGCAACCACTGTTCCGCCTATTACGGTCTTGAAGAACAGCCCTAAATATGTTCACGACTTCAGTTCCACTCTAAACTTTGAGGAGTAAAGACGTGTCACTTTATACGTTCCCAAATCGATAGTAATTTGCGACAACAAAACCATAACAGTAAACCGAATAAACAAACAAGAGCATAAAGAAGAATTAAAATAAAACGATACCAACAACCATACATAAGAACAGTTACAACAGTTAAACGAAAGGCCTTCGGCCTAAAAACAACAAAAACAATGTCTGATCCACTAGACAAAAATACAACCAACAACAACAAGCAACTCAAATTCTCAATCGATAAGAGCAAATCTCTCAAAAATGATTCTAACTGTCCCAAATACCTGATTATAAGTAGAAGCAACCGCAACGACACTGCAATTCTTATCAAAAGAAAAAATGTAGCACAAGCCAACAAACTTATTAAACTCACCTCTATCACCAACGAAATACAACTCAAAGTAACATATCACTACTCACTCAAAAGCTCCAAAGGTGTTATTTACTACAACAACCTGAGGGACATTCCTGAAGACGAAATTGCTAACGAGCTCAAAAACCAGTGTTACTGAGTTCAAAAAAATTTTAAAAAAGGATATTAACACTTTAAAGGAAACTGGACTTATTATAATAATTTTTGCCTCTTCAAACTTACCAACCGACATCAACATTGGCTACCAAAAAGTTCTCGTACTACCATACATTCCTCTACACTCAGATGCAATAACTGTGGTAGAATTGGACACCCAACTAAAGCCTGCAAAATCGTTAAACTCTGCCTAAACTGCGGCCTACCGGACCACGTCGACCTAGAAGCAATGGAATCATGTAACAACCTTCACGGCTGCATTAATTGTAGAGAAAACAACGTCCACAATTACCTCCACAACCCTCGTGATCGACAATGCCCTACCTTTATCAAGCATAAACAGATTCAAGCCATCAGGTTTCTCGAAAAAATAACATAAAATATGCCCACAAAATATACAATGATCGCCACCAACTATCCTCATCCTTTTCTGCAATTGCCCGATCTTTCCAGAAAACAACAAACACTAACCACAACAATACTCCAATCCAACGTCAAATACAAAACTACGTTGACATCGCTACGCTGCCTTCTACCAACATCACCAGCGAGCAACCACCCATCACCCCACATCATCCAGGGCCTATAAATGGCGATACTGTGGACTCCTCATCGCCGGGCGACGCTAAACTTTTAGCCTCTCCAAAGGCCACAAATTCTGTAAGAAAAACCCCGCTAAAATCTAAATCCCCTCTAAAACCAATTATAAAAAAGAGGAGATATTAGAGAACTTAATATAATTTAATATACTTTCTCAGACCGAGCTGTGCCTCAGTCGACCTATCGGAAGGACGTCTTGTAATAGCTATATACTGCAGCCAAACTATCCACTTAACAACACTTCAAGCCGATACTAATCTGTGGTGCAGCTCGGTCAACATACTCTCCCACAAAGTTGAGTGATGGGCGTGGTTTCTTCATTTGCTGTCATGCTACAACTCAACGCAACTAATTGTTCAAACCCACGGAATTGCTACACAATCTCCAATTTACTCTCCTTTATTTCCTTTATTATGGTGCTTAAGATCTTACAATGGAACTGCAATGGTTATTCAAAGAATTATGATCAATTACAAATTCTCATAAAAAAATATAATCCAAAAATCATCACCATCCAAGAAACACATTTTAACTCATTGTTTAATATTCCAACTCCTATCAACTATCAAATTTATACCTACAACTCCTCATCTGGTTCATCAGGAGGCGTTGCCATCCTCATCCATTACTCTCTACAACACAAAAATGTTATCCTCAAGATTTTGATTCGATTGGTGTAACAGTCTACTCAAAAATCAAGTTCAACGTTATCTGCTCATACATTCCTCCAAACAAACCATTCTCTATTAACAACCTACGTAATGCATATGATAATCTCACACTTCCCTCGTTAATCTCTAGAGACTTTAACATCTGGCACCTTTATGGTGCTCGCCCGCAAACAATCGTAGAGGAAGCACGATTTTCAAATTTTTAGCTGAATCGCCATTCTCCCCCTTTTAATCGACGGATCCCCCACTCACTTTAGCACCCTTCATTCCGTCACTCATATAGATCTCACCTTTACTACAACTACCCTTGCGCTAGAATCAACATGGAAAATAGAATCTGATAGCTTTTCTAGCGATCACCTTCCAATAATTATAAATCATTTTGAACACTCCCCCTTCCTTCCTTCACTTCGACAAAATTCAAAACTGATTTTGCAAACTGGACACTATATAAAGATGCCACAAATATCTATCACCTTAAACGCCCAGTAAGCACTAACTAAAACCAAGAATAAGCCAATATCTTAAGAATCATCTGCAAAAGCGCTAACATTTCTATCCCACAAAGTACATCCAACCCACATCATACTCGTTCAGTCCTTTGGTGGAACGCAAACCTCCAAAATCTAAAAGATGTTAAAAATCATCATTGATACGCCCTTAAGCGCAATATATCCACTGAGAATATTTTGAAATTCAAAATGGCGAACGCACTCCTAAAGCGCGAAATAAAATTCTCTAAACGCCTCTCACTTGAAACATACAGTTCATCAATAAACCCAAACACGTCCACATCGAAAATCTGGAATACAATTCGTACCTTTTGTGGCTTAAGACCGTACCACTATATACACGCCATATATAGCGCCAATTCACAAAACCCAATCACTGACACTTACCTTATAGCAGCAGAATTCGGTACTAACTGGTCGAACGGTTCAAACGACATAAACTTTTCGACTACTTTTCGTTTACACAAAACAAACCTACTCCCTACAACCACTATCTATACACTATCATCTACAGCAAAAATAATTGAAACCCCGGTTACTCCTCTTGAACTAAAATCCGCACTATCCAAATTAAAAGGTAAAACTCCAGGTCTGGACAGGATCTCCTACCCCATGCTAAATAATCTTCACCCAGAAGTCATATCACGTCTCCACGACAAATATAATAACATCTTCAATAAATTCCTCCCACAACACTATAAACCGAGTAAAATCATCCCTATAAATAAACCTAACTCCGACAAAACTGAAATCAATAGCTACCGACCCATTTCGCTAAACTCTTGCTGCGCCAAAACTCTAGACGAAATAATTGCTAACCGTCTATGGTTGTTTGTGTCCCAAAACAAATTAATCAACATTCGGCAAAACAGCTTCAAGAGGGGCACCTCGACGTCTGATAATCTAGTGGCGCTAGATTTTCAGATCACGTCAGCCCTCTCCTCCAAAAACCACCACTCGATCATCTCACTTGACTTTACCAAAGCGTTTGAAAAGGTTGGAATCCACTCCGTCATAGATGAGTTATATTCACGGAAAATTGGCCCTAAAATCATCAACTATGTCACTAGCTTCAAATGGTAGTATATGCAAACAACCACTTCTCTTCAGCTCTTTCTCAATCCAACGGCTTTCCGCAAGTCTCAGCCCTTTCCGTCATCCTGTTCCTTATCTCATACAACAAACTAAATAGATTAATCCTTAAACATAGACATTTCGACTTCTGTGCCTACGAAGATGATTACCCCATTGTCAAAAAAAAAACAAGTTTACCTCAATAAACATAAATCCACTAATAACAGATATCCTCTCCTGGTGTGATTATTCGGGTGCAACTGTTTCGGGTTCAAAATGCAAACATTGGCACATTTGTGTTGTAAGCTAAAGGAGCTGGACTGTGTATTCTTTCCTTACGAAAATAAAACTCCAAACCATACAAAGCAATACTCTCCGGTTTGGATAAAATGTCGAACGATAAATTAAAATCAATATTAATCCAACTGGGCCTTCACTGCATTGATGTGAAGACTGTGGAAAAAAACCACTACAGCTGGCTATAAAGTGCTACTGTATGTTGTCTACTTTGTAAATAAATCCATTACTGTCTAGCAACTACGTAAAAATTATAGATGCATTAACCCCACCAAAATTCTTTGGGAGTTCAAGACAAAGATGCCGAATAAATTAACACAGTGTTACAACTGCCAGCTTTTCAGATATGGTTCAAATCAATGCAATGTCAAGACATCCTGTGCTCGTTGTGCCGGCCAACTTCCTACGTCTACTTGTACAAGAGTGATACATATTTATGTGCAAACTGGCAAGGATAGCATCCCTCTAACGAACAAAGCTGTCCGTGCCGTATTTCGTACCAAAACCTACTAAAAAGGAGAGAGCAAAACGGTTTTCGGAAAGCAAAAAGCTCCAACAATAACTTCATAACAAATGTAAAGCATCAGCGCCTCACAAACAACAACAATAAAAGTAGAGGCATTCCAACTCTCACGCTAAACGGTACTCAACAAGTAAAACCAAACAGTTATGTTTTCAACTCTAACTTGAATTTAGTAATATTAATCGTCACACAGACATCGCGGCAAACAGTGCTTGAACGTCTCCTACATATAGGAATGCTCTTACTGGTACGCATCAAAGAGTAACATCGGTTAAACCTTCAAACGATCTCTTCAGGTTCGATGAAATTAGCTCGCTCATGACGGAGCTTATTGACAAACTTGGTGCCTTCACCTGCAAATTAGAACAATTAACGCAATATCCCAACTAGCTATAAAATATGTATAACTAAAAAGCAATTTGTCTAATTCTTTAACTATTATGGCATAGAACTGTCATGCCGTTCGTAACAAAAAATTAGAGCTCCAACAGTTCTTGCATATAAACCAAATTGATATTTGCTTAATTTCTGAAACTTGGCTAATTAATACTGACAGGTTCTCCAATTCAAATTATATCCTTTCTAGAAGTGATCGTTGTTCTAGAAGAGGTGGTGGAGTGGCTATTATTGTAAAAAACGATATAAGGCATATGCAAATCCCATGCCTGCAAACACACCTAATTGAAAATATTGGCTTACAGGAATTTATGGATGCACAAATTTCCTTAAAATTTTTTCTGTCTATTACCCTGGACAGTCTGCAAAGTGCCTTATCAATCCTTGAGTAGCATTAAAAAACAACCCCAGGAAAGATATGTTTTAAACTGATTTAATTAAAATGGCACGCGTAGAGGGTAACTACATTGTAGCTGGTGATTTGAATTGCAGAAATCGCCAGTGGAACTGCTCCAGAGCAAACTGTTGGGGTAATACACTCCATGAACTGGCATCTTACTTTAGATTTTCAATACTACACCCAAAGGATCCAACTTATATACGGGCAAATCACAAATAGAAGCCTTCAACCCTAGACATTTGTGACAAATTTGTCTAACTCCTTGACTGAACCCGTAGTTTACAATGACTTTTCCTCTGACCACCTTCCAGTTATCACGTACTTAAAATGAAACATAAATTACACAAATTATACGTATTTACAGTATTCGAATGCAAATTGGAAATTATACGAAAGAACGCTAAACGCAACTTTCAGAGGAAGGCCAACTTTTGACATCCAACCCACTATTGAAATAATTGATAGTATGGTTGATAAATTAACCTCCACTATTATTGATACGATTTGGCATGCCGTAGCTAGGAAATCGAGTAAACAATACTGCCAAAGATTACCCAATTTTATTACAGCCCTTATCACTAATAGGAATACCAATCAAAGACAGTGGACTTGATATAGGTTTCCAATTCTTAAGGCCAAACTAAATCCTCTAAATCCAGCTAAACTTCTTGAAATTAACAACAAAAGTTAGAATCATAAATTATTCATGCTTGATCATAGTTCTAAACCGTTCTGGAACATTACAAAAGCAATCAACAATAAAAAACAGTTCGTCCCAAGCTCCTATCATAATAATCAAGTGTACTCTCCGAGGGACGAAAAAGTAAATATACTTAGCGAAATTTTTGCACAAAACCATCATTTAACTGATTTACTTTCTAACTCAAACGTTCTTAGTCTAGCAAAGGTCTCAAATGATGAGTTAGGAAATATTCAAGACAGTAAAGCTACCATCCCTTCCCCTCTTAAAATTCAGGACATAATTCGCTCACTTAAAAATGAGAAAGCTCCAGGACAAGACTCCACACCAAAAGTCTGCATTAAAAACTTGGCAACAAATGCAATCGGATATATCTCTGTCATATTCAACTACTCCGTCCGTTTGGTTATTTCCCACGCAAATGAAAAACAGTTATAGCTGTTCCCAAGCCCGGTAAGCCTCCTGATACTCCTAATAGCTATCGTCCTATTAGTTTACTATGCGGCTTCTCAAAAATTTTAGAACGCCTTATTAAGGGTAAAATAAATTCGCACATATAAGCAAACGGTATCCTTCCGCCCGAACAGTATAGACTCAGGACAAAACTTAGTTGTATCCAACCACTGAACAGACTCAAAACGTTCGTCAATAAATCCGTTGGTATGGTTGCGTTAGATGTGCAGGCTGCTTTCGATTCGGTGTGGCATAAGTGCTTAATATATAAAATGAAACGCTCTCACTTCCCTTTATAGCTCCTCAAAGTCATCAATAGCTTTCTCTCTGAGAGGAACTTTTATGTCTTCATGGACGGATCAAAACCAATCAACAATTCCTCTTCCAAATTTTCCTTGCTAAATTTAAATTGACGATCTTATCAAATTGTAATAATAGTTAGGATAAGAATAAGGATAAGGACGTAATGATAATAAGGATTTAGAAGAAAGCTCTAACATATTAATAATTTTCTGGGAATAAACCCAAAAAAAAACTTTGTGTTTCATTAAGTTGCTTAATTTTACTTTGGTTTTTACAGAAAAATATACTCACATAAAATATATTTTTCATCATTTAAAAAAAAAAATATTAACGGCGGAAAGAGAAAGGATGAGAAGATTATGGAAAGTGGGAGGAGTTACATGGAATTCGGTTTATTAGCCTGCGTCGCTGAATGGAAAGTCTAGCGGGTGATAACGCTTTAGTCTTCTTTGAGTTGCACTGTTGTCGTGAAGGTTTATTGCAAGGTTGTTTGGATAATCAGTTAGTCTATTGATGGAACTTTTATAGATTGATAGATGTTTTAATACGTTTTTTTCAGAAGGTTATAGATGATGTTGATATTGTTTGTGATGGTTTTTTCTGATTTTGTATGATAACTGTTGTTCGGGAATAATGCATTCTAAGGAATACTTGAATGATTAAAACTGAGGCTCTTCTTCTTCAATTAGACTTTCATCTTAAGGCTGCCTTTTCGAAATTATTATCACTTACTAGTGCTTAACCGCTATTAAATTAAATATATGTATATACATGTAGTCTTAAGTTAGGGGGCCATCAGCTAACAAAAGCAACATCATACATATTTAACGTAAAGTTAGACGCACAACAAACTATACATAACAATCAGAAGGAACAGCTCTTTATGAGGTCGATGTCCGGCCATGACCATGACTATTTGCATAGTGTTTTTTATGTGATTGAATCAGTGTAAATGAAATTCGTGACGGAGTATTAAAAGTGAGAAGAACTGTTACTGAGGTCTAAGGACGATGATGTTGTTTTTTATTTATTTACTTTTTCTTTACGTATCAGGTCTCTCATATCAAAATTCATACATTTACATAGTACACTTGGCGCAGCTATTGCTATATTTCTTTGGTCAGCATGCGATATTTAAGCTAATGTCTACATTCATCAGGGTGGGAGATATAACATCATCAACCGTTCCCAACTAAGCATGCAGTTAAGACTTACATAAGGAATTATTTCCTACAATGGTAATAAGATTAAACAAAGAGCAAAAATACTGGTCAGAAGTTGGGAATATGCGAGCAATATATATATTTTTTTTTAATATATATTTTTATTTAGAATCTGTACTATTGACATTCATAAAATTTGATGAGACAATTAGAACTACGTTGGCGCAAATATGCAAAGTGGACTGCGAAGTCTATGAAAGTAAGTAATAAAAATGTTATGATTAGGAAAGGAATTGCAGAAAGTGTAAAGTAATTTCGCAAATAGAATTAGTTTTTTGAAACCTGACAAGACACAGATGGTAGTGGTAAAAACAGTTAAAGTTAACCGCATGAGTCTAGTTGTTTTCTAGGAATGAATTCATGGATAACCATATTAGCAAGTAAGACTATGGAGTCCCAGATGACAGAGGAATTGTCAGAAAAACAGAAACCTTAAAGGGTGAGTATTCGATAGACTATATTTTGATGAAATATAAAACACAATATCTTAATAAGCTGTCTCCTTATCCAGTCTGGACATGAATAGGGTGACTCCAGCACTTTTAAAGTTCTAGTAGCTGAAGTTGAAACACTATTAGAAGGCGGAGCAAACAGATCATAAAATTTTAAGGTCTTGATCAGCGGACGAATAAGCAATGTTAGAAGAAGGGTTATAGAAGAAACTGTGGTAGTAAGGATAGGAGAAGAAGCTGCAGCATTAGGTTTGAGAAAACATAAGGATATAGGTATAAGCATAAAAGAAAGTACCGAAAAGAAAGTAGGAAGATACGGAACATATGCAGAAAGTATTTCTGAGACAATGAGTGAATTCTTATATAACGAAATATTAGTTACCGATGTATGGATGAAGTTCCTGCAGGGCGGACAGACGTCACTGCCAAATGAATTGCTTTAGGAGGTCAAAGTGGTACTCATTTAGAATATCGGCCACGACATTGAAATCAGAAGTCAATTGTTGAGACAGTTTCTGTGCAATTCCACTAAATAAAATAAATATAAATAAAATAAATATAAAAAAATAAAGGAAGATATGAGAATTTAAAGTAGCGATAAAAGCACACTCTGCAAAAGGAAGCGAGAGCAAGCATACAATCGAAATTAGAGAGACACTAAATGGAATCACATTAAGAGAGTGATTCATGATACTCCCGTGAGCAAAGACGAATTCATGGTAGTAAAAAAAAGAATTACCGCAGAAAACAACAAAAAATTTACGAGCATTAAATGCAAAAGAGAAAATGCACAAATAAGTAAATTTTTACACGAGATCATGAATTTTTAATTATTCCAAAAACAGTGTTTTGGCGATGGTTGTTTTTGCTTTTATTACTTCAATCAGATTTCTTTTATTGAAACAGAGCTGATTTCCAGTAGGCAAAATAATGTACTGAAATATATGCTCTGTTCTGCATCCGCAGGTAGAAGAATGTTAGCGAGTAAAGAGACTCACTAGCATAAGCGATTGCACATTGGAATCAACAGTTAGCTTCTCGAATGCAAATTACAATGTAAAATCGCTTAACCTAGTGAAAACACAAGAGGGGGGAGAGAGAGGGAGAGAGTGCCAACTTCACTGCAGGGCATGTGATGAGAAATTAGACCATCCGTACAATTGCATTTCGCAATTGCATTTGGCCCTATCTTCCTCGGTGAACATCGATCACCACTCCGTTGAGCCATGAGTAGCGTTTTACAATATCCTGTGATTATCACAACGTCAATTACGGTAACGGGTTCGGGTGATGGTCGGAACTTTTTCGTGCGACCATTCAATGTTGGAAGGTATTCACCTAGCCATCCATATATTTTGTACATATATTTGTTATTTCCAATTGCAAATGTTTGGTATCCTATTTCTACTGTACTATACTTGAAGTATTTTAGATGGTGTGCTTAGCGCTCCACAAATGTGTTTTAGACTATTAATTTCTGTATTCTTTATAACAACAATGTTTTCCTCTATTGTTCTGTTTAAGTATGAGGGATTCACCAAAGTTGGCATAACTTTCATTAAATCGTATCGGATGATTGTGCCACTCTATTCATATGAAAGCGTCACCATTTCCTGCCAAAAGTCCTTATGTGACATTGTGCAAACAACAAACTTCCTTTGTGCTCTAAAGATGTCAACCTTTGTGCCAACAAAACGCAATTTGCGAGAAGCCCTGCTTTTTTGATTTCATTTAAAGAAAAGTACTACTGACGAACGTCGATTTGTGTGTGAAGAAATGGATAACATACTGCAGCAATAAAAACTTGTTAGTACTGGTTCTGGTTCTTGTGTTAAAAGTGGCGATATTGACAAAGATGGAAGAAGGAAAACGCAAAAGGCAACCAACAACAACGGCGAAGCTAGAAATACAGCTTAGTGTTGTGTTTCAGCGCACTAACAACAATGTTCGATCGAACGTTCAAACGTACGGGAAATTAGCGAAGCGGGATGCGACGTTAGCAACGGAAGAATTCCAGCAAGGGCGATGTAATAAATATGTATGTATGCAGTTATGCATATGGGGATACTCACAATAGCTAATTCCAAGTGAGAAATTTAACTACGATAATTGCAAGGGGTGTGTAGATGGCAATGTGGAAGTTCCGTAACAGCGAACTAGGGACGACTATGATGACGATGGACTGCTCCAACAGCGGTATGGAGTCCCGCAGCGGGCGACTGACGACGATGATGATTACGATTGACTGCGCAGTAATCTTAATTTGCACAGAGCTCCACGTTGGGCGCGAAAATGTTGAATCAAAAGGCGTTTGTCTTGACAGCATGAAACTTTAGAAAGCGGGTGGTGGGTCAAAAAAGATAATTACGTTTATGCGAAGAAGTTAAACTACTCCAAAATGGTTCTGCTCTTATAAAAATAAAAAATAAGAATCAAGCATCCAAATTAATCAAACTCGCAACGGTTCCACAGGAGTCGACATCACCGAACACAATTCACTCAACTCATGTAAAGGAATAATCTACACAAACTTTTTGTGAAATATACCTGAAGACGAAATCACCTCAGAACTCAAAACCCAAGAAGTCCAGGAGTGCAAAAAATTCTCTAAAGACCAGACACTAAAAGAAACAGGTCTAATTGTTTTCACCTTCTCAACACCAACGCTTCCAACGCATTTATATCTTGGCCACGAAAAACAAAGTGTATGGCAGTACATCCCTCTCCCTCTCAGGAACAGAAAGTGTGAACGCCTAGGCCATTCCACTAAACCTTGTAGGTCTACCGAACTTAGCCTCAACTGCTGTCTCGAAAAACACTTAGATGCTGAAGATATGGAAATCTGCCAAAACACCACGATTTGCATCAACTGTAAACATAACAACATCACAACCTATCTACACAGCATATTCAACCGGAACTGCCCCACTTTCCTCAACCACAAGAAACTCCAAGTTATTCGTGTTTTGGAAAAAACGGAATTCAACAACGCTGAAAGAATCTATGCTGAACGCCATTCCCCCACGGGTTCGCGCTAATCAGAAACGCTGCGATAGACTCAGCTCACCACCAAACCTGAGAACATAACCTCAACCTCTCTTCCAACCAACTACCAATCAAGTATCAACAACCCATCAACACATTCTGACGCAATTCTTCCCTCCACCTATACCCCCCCTCACAAATACTACCAAAAAACCACCCACTAAACCCTCCCACAACGTTCAGTTCAATCCAAAAATACTGCTGCTCTACAAAATAACCTCGATATCGACTCAATGTCTTAATAATTGATACATAATTTTCCTCTCCTCTCCTCCTCTTTTTCTAGGGATTATTCAGTGGAATTGTAATGGTTACATAAACAACTATGACCAATTACAAATTTTAATTAATAAAAAAAATAAAAAATTCACCCCAAAATTATTTTGCTCCAGGAAACACACCTAACACCCAAAAAAATCATTTCAACCCCTATTAACTATGAATTATACAGCGTCAATTCAGTCAATGGATCATCTAGAGGAGTGGCCCCCCTTATTCACAATTTCATTCAACACGAACGGATTACCCTCACGCAAGACTGTGACTTCGTCGGTGTTACATTTCACTCCGAAATTGCCCTTAATATTATTTGCTCATATATCCCCCCAAACAAAATATTCATCATCCGTTGCCTACAAAACGTATCCAATTGCCTTAATACCCCTACTATTATAACAAGAGACTTCAACAGTTAACACAATTTATGGGGCTCTCCAATCGACAACCAAAAAGGTAATACTCTGATAAAATTCATCTACAAATCTCCTCACATACTCCTAAACAGTGGTTCACCTACACATTTTCGCACCCACTATACATTCACACATATTGGTCTCACACTTGCCATACCTACTATTGCTTTAGAAGCAAGATGGGAAATTGAAACTGATCATTTTGGCAGCGACCATCTCCCTATCATTATATTTCTCTTTGGAAAATCTCCTTTCCCAAAATCCACTCCAAAATTCAAAATGGAATCAGCAGACTGGCTCAAATACACAACCGCCTCCTTACTATATCATCGTCCACGCCCTGTTAGACACAATCTTGTTAAGATTTTTCGAGAAAGTGCCATCATTTCATACCACAATCCTCACCTGCCTACTGTAACAAGCATGCAATACCATGGTGGAACTCTCAACTTCAAAATCTTAAGAACCAAAAGAGCACACAATGGTCCCTTCTTAAACGTAGCCTATTACCAGATAACATCTTAAAATATAAAAAAAAATAACGCTTTACATAAACGGGAAATAATAATCGAAAACGCTCTTCTGTAGAGGCTTTTAACACAGAAATCAATCCTCAGACTCCTACATCTAAAATATGGTCTAAAATCGGCACGTTTTGTGGACCATTGCATTATCAATCCATTCATCATCTACTTCAAAAACTCCAATTACTAATTACATGCTTATATCAGTAGAATTTTGTTCTCACTTGTCCCATCAATCACATGATTCCAACTTTAGCCAAACTTTCCGAACGAACAAATACCGGACATCCCCGTTAACAAACTCCTATAATCTTTTATTATCAGCAATTAAAATCGACTCCCCTATCACTTCAATAGAACTTTTTGGGGTACTCTCAAAACTAAAAGGTAAAACCCCCGGACTATATCGTATATTTTACCCCATGTTAAAAAATTTCACCCTTCAGTTATAAGTAGTAAAGTTTTTAGCTCTTTCATACCCCAAAATCACAAGCTCAGTAAAATTATTCCTGTAAACAAACCTGATTCCTACAAAACAAACCTTAATTCATACCGACCTATCTTCCTTATCTCTTGCCTAGCTAAAACCTTAGACAAAATAGTCGCTAACAGACTGTGGTGGTTCGTCTCGTACACCAAATCTATTGACACTCGACAAAGCGGCTTTAGAAAGAGAAAGTCGATATCAGACACTATTCTCTCGTTAGATTATCTGTTATCTCTTTCCCTCTCCACTAAAAATCGCACATCTATTGCCTCCTTTGAATTTTCTAAGGCGTTTGATAAAATAGGAATTTATTCTCTTATTGTTGAATTAAAACTTTGGAAAATAGGACCTAAAATTATAAATTATGTTTTATGCTTCAGGTCCAACCGAAAAATTACAGTACATGTCAATGGCCATCTTTCAACAGTACAGCCCATTTATAACGGAACTCCACAAACCTCATCCCTATCCATAATCCTATTCCTAATAGCCTTCAATAAACTCTATAGAACTATCGAAATTCTCAAAAACTTTGAGTTCTTTGCCTACCACATTATTGGAAACCTGAACGAACTTAGCTCTGTCTCATTAGGTCGACTAAACTGGTGCTAAACTTTCCATACCAAACACATCCACATTTGCAGAAAGAAATGTTGTCAATCATCCATTAGCACTACCTTGCCACCATCCCCGATGTAAACGCCTTAAAAATCCTCGGTATAGTATTTAATAAGCAATATAAGTAGGCAGAAAAGCTCAAAAAAGCTCAATATCATCAAATGTCTCTCTAATAGAGAAAAAACTGCAATCTTATCTCAGTTTTAATAGTCGTTAAACTCGTTATAGTGGCGAAAATAGATTTTGGCATTTATCTCTACGGAAACGCACCAGTCTCCCAAACCAATAGAATTAAGTCCGTTTACAATTCAGCTATAAGAATGGCGCTTTTAAATCTACGTCCATCAACAACCTTCTCTATGAATGTGACATCTCTCCCCTAGAAAATAGATTCAACCTCATAACAGCCAAGCTCATCAAACCCATCCTTCTCTTCCTCCTTAGTAACCCCATTATAAATATATGTCATGACAAAAAAACAAACGCCAAAGTTCGCTCAGCGCTTTTAAATGCCATTAACCTAAATAAATTACTTGAGCACCCTACATCTACAGTTCTTAATATTGGACATAATTCACCGCCCCGGGTAAAGGTCAACTCCCTATTAAATACATCACTAAACGACCTACCTAAATCTTCCACGCCTTCTTCAAAATACCGGCAAAATTTTCTTAACTTAAAGCAGTCATTCAAAGCATATAACTTCATTTACACCGACGGCTTCACGTCAGACTCTGGTACATCTTTCAGTATAGTTCCAACAATACTCTCAAATATATACTTCTATATCATAGCAGTATTTTTTCGGCAGAAATTATAGCCATCTTTAATGCTATCCACATAGCAAAACCCCACCAGACTGCTATCTGCACCGACTCATTAACCTCAATACATAAGCTTTTTAACACCAAACCTTCAAACTCTGTCCCCAAAGGTTATTATCATCTGAGTTCCAGGACATTGTCAAATATCTGACAATGAAAAAGCTGACAACGCCGCTAAAACCGCCACTCTCCTTTCTCTGATCTTCAACACCAATCACAATATCCTCGACATTATTAAACACATCAACGTTATCCACAAGCAAAAATAACTCTCTTTTTTTACGTACAAACGCCTTTTACAACCATTACAATTCCTACAAAACAACATCTATAGTTATGCTAACCATAGCCAATTTTCCCGCCGTGATATTACTAGAATCATCAGACTACGTCTGCGACACACAAACCTAACCCATTCTCATTTATTCAATCATACAGGAACTTCATCTAATACTTGCTGTTACTGCAATACTAATATCACTTCAGTTAATCACATTCTTTCAGAATGTCATAATTTCATAAACATAAAACTTCATTTCTTTCCCCGTCATGATCAACACAATGCAATTTTCAACCCAACTATAGACAATATCTCAAAAACAATTATGTAACTGAAATCAATAAACTTGTACAATATATTAAAAATATTTATTTATTTACTTAATAAAGTTAATAAAGTTTAAAAAGCTAAGATTAACCTCGGAGGGGGAGCTGGCTGCTGCGGCCATCGGCCCGGTGGTAATGTAGGGTTATTACAATATATTATAATTATTATATAAATTGTGTGTGTGTTACAGCTAGGGGTAGCTTATATTTTATTTATTTATTTATAGACAGTTTAAATGCAATGTCAAATTACAGATAAACTTAAACAAAGCTATAGCATCAAGGCCTTAAGCTTAATTACTAATCAAGATATTAGCAATAATAGTGATAATAGTAAGTTGGTGTGGTTGAATGTATAGTTGACGTAAAAGCGGGCGAAGCTTTTTTTTGGATCGTGTAAGTTCCCTACGGAATTTGGCATTGGTGCGCCTGTACTTTATGTTGTTTTCATGAGTGATGTTGCGTTTGAGAGTTTCTATGTATTAACTTTCTTTAACCGAAGTTCTGTGAGTGTTTTGTTCCACCATAGAACTCTGTGTGGAAGTTTTTGGTGCGAGGTTTGCTGTATGGACAAGTGTGCTCTTTGCAAGATTATTTCGTTTTAAGTTGGCGGCTTCTTTGTTTATATTCGAGCTCATTGGAATGTTGTGGTTAATTTCATTAGTTGGTTTTTGAAATAAACTCCAGTTGGCTTCTTTTGTTTTAAAATATTGTCGGCTAAAGTTGCTTAGAGGGGGATGGGGGAAGACTGTTATTAAAATTGGGAAATGATCTCTCCCACAAAGGTCGTCGAATATTTCCCATTTTGTGTATGCGTACAGTTGAGTTGAGCAGAGGGATAAGTCTAAGTGGGTGAAGGTATTATGGGTTGTATTGTGGGTTGGCGACTTATGATTGAGAATGATTAGTTTGGATCATTCCATATATATTACTAAAATTTTTCCTTTTTTGTAATATTGTGGGGAGCCCCAGGTGGAGTGCCAGCTGTTGAAGTCAACCAAAATGATCGAAGGGGTGTTGGAGTGGTGTGTTTAGAATGTATTTTCTAGTTCCGTTAAAGAGAAAGTTTTGGAGGGCTGAATGTATGCTGAGAAAAGCATTATTTTTGTTTGGATTGGATTTCTAAAGCTAATGCTTCGAAACTGTTGTTAATGGTAATTTCATTATGTTGGATTGATTTGTGTATCAAAACGGCTACTCCGCCAAACCTGTTGGTTGCTACATTAGTAATTAGAGTGTAGTCGATGGGTATGGGGATTTTATTGTTAGTTGTGTTGAATATAAGTGTTTCTTGATATGCTATTATTTGTGGGGATTGTTGTTTTATTATGGTTAAAAGTTCGCTGTAGTTGTTTGTGTATCCTTTGATGTTCCATTGGATTATTTTAAGAGACATTATAGTGGAGTAAAATTAAAGTTTAGTTTTGGTGGGGGAAATGGTTTATTTAAGGTTAGCTATAGTGAACTATGGGTTGTGGTAGAGGAGGGGGTTGCCTCCGGGTGACTGACGGTGTGTCGGGGATAAGGAATCCCAATCTGTTGCAAAGATCCCTGAAGGGTGCGACACACCGTCAACCAGGCGGAGGCAAGTTGTTTTGATTGTTGTTATGTTATTATTCCATTACATCAGAACTGTCGTAGTCTTCTATGCCAGCCAGAAAGTTGAGTTTACCTTGTTTAGTGTTGGAGCTTAATGGTCTAAGTGTTAGTTTCATTCAGAAAAAAAAAAAAGTATTATAATTAATTATATTGAGAGAGCACTAGCGTCAAGGCCTTCAGCTCTGATTAAAAAAAATTTTAATTATGTATGTAAACACGGTTGATTTACTATTATAGCTTATTAAATTTGATCGAGGATATTTAATTCTTTTATAAAATTATGTATATTCTCTAGATAAATACTATGAAGGTTATGAGTTTCCAAAGAGTTCTTTCCTGATAATCTCCATATTTGGGCAGTTATCTAGAAGGTGGGTTGTCGATAAATATTGTCCACATAGTGGACACTGGGGCTTGGACTCACTGGTGAGCAGGTTAGCGTTCAAAGATGCGGGATTTAGATCGAGGACAGTTAGCAGGTTAGCGGAATTTTTCCAAATTGGGATTAAAATCCTTATACATATGCTGGAAAGATGCCCAGATAACAATCTATCTGCCCGCGAAGGTAGGGGTAGATACCTTCTTTTATGTCCTTTTCGGAGGACTAAATCACGGTAATGGTGAGGTACATAAACATTGATTTTGCTGCAGCATAGGCTAGTGCGTTACCTATGATACCTTCTTGGGTAAGCTCCCAAAAGGGGTGCAGTTTGTCAGGAGTTTTTGATAAGGCGTCGCGTATTTGGACAATAGTGGGGTTTAAGTTTCCAATATTGGTAACAGGTTCGACTGTAGACAAAGTGTCGGTGCATATGACGAATTTTCATTTACTTTCTTATGCGTAGCTCACAGGTTTTTGGCTCGCTACTGCTTCAGCCGAGAATATAGGACAATAATCTGGAAGCCAACTTGCTGCTACGATATGGCCTCCCTAATCCACACACCCAAAATTAGTGATATGTTGGGATTTCGTTCCGTCCGTGAACAGCCAACTACGGTTTTTGTATTTGGATTTAGCCGACTCTTGGGCAAAACGTTTGCGGAAAGCATCGCCGCTGATGTCGTTTTTTCGGAACTTCGTTAATTGATGAGGGACGAAGGATCCATGGGGGTTTTGTGGACTTTTTCGTAACTAATGGTGGCTGAATATAAAGTTCTTTGGCGAGAGAGGTGCACCGCCGCAATGTGGAGAGGCACTTGTATTTCTTTCTTTGAATGCCCGGCTTACGGATATCGCTTTAAAAGAGTTGATTTGGTTAGTAAAACAAATATGGGATAAGTTTCGTTATCGTTTCGCGATTTTGTCTTCAATGGACGGCAGACCAGCTTCGTCCAAAATGCATTTTATTGGTAAAGTTGGGAAATCGCTGATGCTGCGACGGACAGCTGTGTGATAGGCGGGTTTAATCAGCCTAATATGTGCCTTTGCACACCAACCAATCCACTTTCTATGAGTGTCTCTTTATGAAAAATTACAGTCGTCATGCGAACGACAATACTCCGTCAAACTTCACCACAAAGCTATTCCTGACTTGCTTATAAATTCTTATAAGCGTGCGCTTCGCAATTTCAAAGGTTTGAAAGCCAAGCTAAATATAATGCCATCATACGCAAATATGCCAAGTAGACAACATGTCCTTAGCATCAGCACAAACTACTGTCCCGACATTCTATTTGCTGCATCACTTCGTTCATAAGTCGGATAGAAACACCACAAAGCTTCGTGTCGTATTTGAAGGGTCAGCAAAATCAACACCGGGTTATTCATTAAATGACTTGCTGTTGGAAGGGCTGACCACAGAAGCAAAAACCACTTTCTTTAAAGTTGATACGTTAGAATGTCCCATCCAGATGAGTTTTTGCGAATCATCCTTTGGAGTGACAAACCCTCTAAAACCACATGACGCACATGACGAAGACAAAGGATTCCCTATTGGTCCCAAAATAGTACGCAGTTACTTTTAGGCCGATGATCTGATATCTGGTGGAAACACAATTCATGAGGTTTACTAAACGCCAAGTTAAGGAGTTGCGCAGTCGTAGGCAGTTCCCGATATTGGCAAATAAAAGAACAGTCCTCGAGGGAGAGCTGGATATGGATAAGGAAAAGTTATTAACACTGTACAATGGATCTTATATGGCGAACGTTTTAGAGCAACTATAGGATCCCAGTTCTGAGGAATTCCTATTTGGAGTTTCGACAGTTCTATCTGATGGTCCACCAACAAAACGCGCGGCCTTGTCTACGGTTGCCAGAACTTATGGTCCGCTCGGATTAATATCAGTTCACATTAATAATATGTCACAAGGGCTAAGGTTTTCACACAGGCGCTATAGAAAAATCAGCTCGGCTGGGACGAAATCTTAACACTGCATTTGCAGTCGGCATGGTGCGATCCTTATTCACAATTCTCAATCATCAGCACTTTCCAGTTTCTACGATGTGCAATGCTTCCTGCAGCAATGTTTAAAATTCATGCATTTTGTGAGGCAAGAATGCTAGCTTATGGTGCTTGCATCTCTTTTCGATAGTCTTCTGGTTGCTAAAGTTGTTCGCATAGTCCATTTCAATATACATTTTATTGCTGGTCGGATTCTAACATACCACTTTCAGGGATTCAAGAGCTGACCCAAGGCATGATTTCGCGTCATGTACCGTTTCAGCTCAATCCAGCAGACATTTTGTCGCCCTGTTGCACGCCAGAGGAACTCATTCGATTTAAATTGTGGCTTCATGGACCTCAATTTCTTACTGCGCACAGCTGTGAATACCTGAGCGTGGTTGATAAGTTCTTCTAGCCTATGCAAAGACAGATTTGTCAAGCGTATGTAAATTTCAAAACCCTTTTGCTAAGTTACGACACGTATTTGCTTACATTCGACAATATAGGCTCAACGAATCTAATAGCAGCAAGCGCACGGCTCGCTGTCTGTTGATGACCTTTCGCTTTGGCACATATCTGCTTCTTCCTAATATACAGTAAGTTACTTTCATTACTGACCATTGAACTCTCTCTGAAATTAAGGCGTTATCATTGAAATATTCATCGACCAGTACGAATTCAACAGAGTTGGCGGTCGTCTGCACAATCGGCACCTGGATTATGACGCTCAACATCCCATTCTATTGCCATTCAGGATTTTTCTACTCCGTCTTTCATTGCCGTATTGAGGTGTTTCATAAGCAAGAAGCAAGACGAGTGTAATCTAGATGGACAATGGAACGAACTTTTTTGGTTCAAAATAGAAATTAAGAAACTTGTTCTTAAACGATCCTCGTTTCTGGGACATGCGTCTCAAACGGCATCGATTGGAAATTCATACGATCAATTTGATTACAATTGATTCTATTGACTTATACTAAATTAATTAATTATAGAAGGCTGTATCCTTCTTAGACGGAGATCATGCGGGTGTAGCCTCTTCAGTCTACGCCTTGTTGAGATACGGGTGAGGGAGAAAGCTAGCGGATTTGGGTGCGACAAAAGTCTGTAGTGATAGCTGCAGCTGTGAGAATTAATCACCTCCATGACAGTTGGCACGGCAAGATCCCTATGCAGCGTGGTGTTGCGGACGTACCAAGGGACGCCCGTAAATCTTCTGAGAACCTTGCTCTGACACACCTGCACTCTTCTGATGTTATAGGCAGCAGTAGGCCCCAAATTTGTATGGCGTAGTGCCAAGCAGGTGCCACTACTTACAGATAGATGAGCCTTTTATTAGTTAAAGATAACTTATTCGATGGGCGGAGGAGCCACTCCAGTTTCTTGAGCTTTTGATAGCAGCGCGCTGTAACTACGTTAATGTGTGCACGCCAGGTAAGACGCTTATCCAGGATCAAACCGAGATACCGGATTTGCTCCATTTGCGGAATGATGCTTGTGTTGTAAGTCACAGCCGGACAGACGCCTTGCCTTAATGTGAAGGTGCAGTGAGCTGATTTCTCAGAGTTTATGGCTATATTCCAGCGCCTGGCCCATGAGTGGAATCTATCCAGGTAGCTGGACAATTTCTCCGCAGCTTCGTTCAGAGAGGCAGAGTTGGATATAACTGCCGTATCGTCCGCGTAAGTAGCAATAATCGAATGCTTATCTCTAGTTGTAGGCATATCAGGGGTGTATAAAGAGTAGAGGACCGGAGCTAAGAAACTCCCCTGCGGGGCACCGGCTCTCATGTGCCTGAAGGTGGAAATTTTGTCTCTTACCGCCACAGAGAAGGTTCGTCGTTGAAGAAAGCTTCGCATTAGTAAAAACTGTTTGTCAGGCAGGAGTAATTTCAATTTATGCAGAAGTCCATCGATCCATACCCTATCGAATGCTTGTTTGACATCTAGGAAGACTGCAGAGGAATACTGTTTCATCTCAAACGCAGTAAGTATGTGATTAACGACTCGATGCAGTTGTTCGGGAGTGCCATGCTGTGATCTAAATCCAAATTGGTGATCAGGAATGGCTTCAATAAATAATTAGCGGGTCACCAAGTGATCCACGGATCCTCCTGGCTTGCTATGTTATTCAATAACATTGGCATCACACATTCATTGTCGTTTATAAAATGATATTTATAAATTTTTAATGATTTAAGAAGCCATACAATGCAAATTGCCCCAATTATTTTCATTGCAGACCAGCACGGATACGACCTTAAAGGCGTTCAGGCATAATCCAACGGACGTAGCGTCATATCACTGTTCGCTCGAACAAGTATTGTGCCATAGGTCCGTATCTGCGGTTCCTCTCGTACTACTCAGGAATGCTGTCGCAATAACGTTTGTCATTAGAAGGGTAAAACTAACTTGTCTCACGACGGTCTAGTC
The DNA here is from genome assembly GCA_035041755.1 of Cacoxenus indagator. Taxonomy (NCBI): domain Eukaryota; kingdom Metazoa; phylum Arthropoda; class Insecta; order Diptera; family Drosophilidae; genus Cacoxenus; species Cacoxenus indagator. The sequence goes on from JAWNKX010000366.1 coordinate 81,066, forward strand.
CCAGCTCACGTTCCCTTGCACCAACGCTTGGTGAATTTTGCTTCACAATGATAGGAAGAGCCGACATCGAATTATCAAAAAGCGACGTCGCTATGAACGCTTGGCCGCCACAAGCCAGTTATCCCTATGGTGACTTTTCTGACACTTCTTGTTAAAAACTCTTTAAACCAAAAGGATCGATTTGTAGGAGGCGGCAGTAAACTCCGCCAAAACTAATTTTCTTCGCGCAGTTGGCGGTACAATCCTCACTATGGATTAGCTCCGTACATTGGTGTACGAACTATCCGCCATTCTGAATTATCGACCTCTTTTGACATGTGAGAAAACCCAGACGACAAAGCATTTTTAACGCCTTCGCACATCCTTATTTTGCCTAGTTTCGCAGTTAACTACGAATCTGACGTCACACATCTTCTAGGGAGGCATCTATGTCGTTGGCAGCGCGTATGAAAGATGCAGCAAAATTTCTGGCACAAGTGGAGCGCAGAAAATTGATCGACTCTTCAAGAGCGCAACTAGTGGTGCACACTTAAAAGTGTTTTCAAACCGGGTTCTATGGTGATTCCGAAGGATAAAAATTTGACATCATTTAAATGGCGCCTTGACCGAGAGGAAACAACCTTACCAGGCGAAGACGGCATTTCTAGACTGGCTATCGTTTGAACTGCTGCTGGGCCAGTGAGGAAAGCTGCCATGTGCCAATGATCACACCTATTGAGAGTAAATCGCTCGAGGCAAAGGAGAGCAAGTTAGAGCAGGGCAAGGCGTAACTTGCTCTCGCATCATCATCGTCGTCTATTCCCCTTTCGCATTTCACTGTACGCTCTACTCTTTGCGCTCTTTATCCTTCTTAACAACTATCATTTCGCTAACAACACCAGATATATCACTCTTTTACGTCGTCCTAATAACAATCTCAATCGATTACTTTGGTACTTAAAGAACAAATAAATAGTTTAGAATAGACGAGCTTCCTTTAAGTATTTTATTTGCTTTTATTGAAGTTTTAAGGGCGCATTTTTAATAAAAATGTGTAATATTGCGGAGCCGGGACGCCGCGTTCTACGATAGAGAAAGAGGAAAAATATGTAATAGAAACAGAGAAGGAATACACCGCAGACGTACAAAGTTTGTGTTTGTATTTGTAAGTTGCTTGACAATATACAAGCGTGCTCTCTTGAGCACGCACAAAAGTATAGCGCTCTTGGTTGTATTCTTTTTGTACATGATGTTCATTTTTATGACGCGTCATAGTGTCATCGAGTCATCGCATTATCGGAAGAAGACGTGGCATTCCAGCGTTGAGCCGATGTTGTGAAAGGAAAACAAAGTCGCTAGCAGTGTATGTATTGAAAACAACAACAGGAAGAATGGCACGCGCTGTTATTTTTTAAGAAGTTTCACTTCTACCATGCGTGAATTGCACACATGTTTTTTTTTAAACATATTTGGACAGAATAGGGTGGCTTTCCCCTAAACACAAATTGTTAATAAAATTTTTTGATATGTCTCTGGTTTCAGTAGGGTAATTTTAGCATAATGTAACACTTTTATACAATCAATCATAGAAACCTTCACATACAATAATAAAACATTGTCACATTCTCACAAAGTGAAACACCGTCATCGAGATTAGCGCTTGCCAACACATTTGGACATTCCTTTTTATTTTTATAAAATTTATTTATTTATCTTTGTTTCTCAGTTCGACTCGCGCTTTCATCTAGTGAAGACGTGTTTCTAGCTGTTCCGCTCTTAATCCACTCTCACTCTCGTTAACAAACGTTTGCTGCTACGATTTATCTACACACAAATTCACCATTAGGTTGCTCCAAAAATCGTACATCAAAAGTAAAAAAATTAAAAATTATACGCCTGTGGGCTGACGGTCATGCGTATGACGCATCAGTTAAAAGAAAGATGCCACGACTTAAAAAAATTGCAAAGACCTATAATCTTGATAATAGTGAATACACAAAGTATATTCGTCCTCTGCAAACATTGTCAGATGAGGTCACTAGTGAGGCATTGCCGACCCAGGGCAATACCGACGGGGAGCCCACCTTGCTCCACCTGCAACCAGAGTTCCGCCTATTACGGTCTTGAAGAAAAGCCCTAAATATGTTTACGACTTGTTGAAAAACATCAATATAAGTGATTATTCAATAAAGGCATTCTCAATCTCCGTATTGGTTATTTCCCACGCAAATGAAGAATTGAAAAATTTATAGCTATTCTCAAGCCCGGTAAGCCTCCTGGTACTCCTAATAGCTATCGTCCTATTAGTTTATTGTGCGACTTCTCAAAATTTTAGAACGTCTTATTAAGGCTAAATTAAATTCGCACATAGAAGCAAATAGTATCCTTCCGCCAGAACAATATGGCTTCAGGACAAGATCCAACAATGAGTGAACAAACTCACAATTCTTTGATAACTTTACAGAGTTTTAATTGTCGGAGGCCACTAGGAAATAAATGGAAGGTTCAAAGCTCCCATAATTAAGATCTTTTCAGAGTCTTTAATTTAATAAATAACGTGTTTAATAGCTAAAAGATGCGCATTTTAACAGACCCGTCAGATGCCGGTAGAATATACAAGCTTGTTAAAAATAAATGGAAAGTTAAAAAATATCCTTTTACACATATGAACTCAACGTCACCTGCTTTATCAATAGACGCAGTGTCTGACGAATATGAAGACTTGCCAGAGATCAGTACTCCATCACTAGTGGGACAAATATGATATTTCCTAAAATTGAAGAAATTGCTGTTCAATAATTCGGAATTTTGATCTTCCGGTCGAAGCCAAGTTTCAACGAACAAAATAATGTCTGAATGAAAAAAAACTATTTGAAATTAGCCTATTAAATTTTGAGTTTAGCACCCTGGGATTCCGGTAGAAAATTATTAAGCTATGTCTAGAGGAAATATGAGTTGTGGAGACTTTCTGAGGGGAGCGAAGACTCAGATTTTTGGAAAATATCAAGGATGGCTATGTTTGAAGGAAGGCGAAGGTTTTTACGTCGACGTTTGAACGCATGAACGACAACCTCCTCCGGCCAAAGTTTTGCATCACACACCTTAGGTAATTTATAGTCCGGAACCCAAATTTTAAAAGGCTCAGTGTCTCGAGGAGTTCGCTTCTTTGCATTCCTTGTGTGACTTAGAGTTTGTCATTTGTTGCGATCATGATTGACTAATTCGGAAATTCTACCCAACTTAGCTGACCAATGGTGCTAAACTTCTGAGCTTATGAAGGGGGACATATATTTAGGTTAGGTACACATTGTTTTCTTTGAGGCCAAGAAATGAGAACTCCAGGCCAAAACCGCGGGAAGGCGTGGGGATTTAACGGGACCTGTTCACACAACCAAAGGCAACAAAAGGCAGTGTGCCACAAGTGTCCTCTCTATTTACTTCCTTAGTCCTATTTGGACTATTTGTAGATATAAGTCTGCTCCAATCAAAATACCTACTGGCCTGTTTTTATAAAAATTGTAGGCTGCAAGGATTACCTCTGAAAGGGTTCGAACTACAATATGGTAGGTTCAGTAGGAGTAGTCACAAGATTTCCTGCTACTCTCCTGATGATTGAATCAAATGGTGACTGCGACTTAAAGAACACTCTTCTCGGAGCTCTGCCGAAATTGTCTCCCTTAACCTAGACATCCGTGTTTGAGTGGATACTTCTTTAATACAACTGGCCTATGGAACTGCTCCGGAATGAATGTGAATTCAGATCCGGTATCGATAAGAGTCCTAGCCGTAAACTCCTCTGTGTGGAATTTTATGTTGGCCATGGCTCTCCCCTAAATTACGCCCCTTGACTTGGTCCAAAAACACTACTGCATGTTCTTTGCTGTTAATGGTCTTTTGGGAAGGTTAGCTGGACTAACCAGTACCAGTGTTATGCTTTGTAATTCCACGCAATGTAATTCTCGAAGTGCTGAAATACTATTCACCCAAAATGGAAGGGAAACTGTTTTAAACCAAATAAAAATGTTTATTTAATATTATTTTATTTCAAATTAAACACACAATTAGGGTCTTTAAGAATCGTCGTAGATGTGTTGTATATGTTAAAAATGTTATATTGTTATAACATCAACAAACTCACCGTAACTCCATAAAAACAAATGTTAGCAAAGTCATGTAGTAATCACACAATTATACATCTTAACATCGTTCTCACCAAAAATTTGCTAAAATAATAAATTATTTATTACATTTTCTGTGGTTATTTCAATTAATTTCCTCTTTCCATTTGTTTTCGGCGTTTTAAAATTGGTTCTTTACATTTGTGTATGGGACAACAGCTGATATGAACAGTCTACGACGTCAAAAAACGAAATGTGTCGATCATGAAATGTAGCTTGTAACTTTATAACTTTTTTAACTTTTATATATTTATGAGGTTCCGTGAAGTCCCTTATTATTTTTCTAATTAATAAGCAGCAATTAATTAACTCACGGTTAAAAGGTACGGATTCTAGGAACTGCAAGATACCGCCACTTTATGTATATGCCATTTGAGTGGTTTAAGCGTGCGATATATTCGCGCTCTACCAAATCAGCTATAAGAAACTTTGTATAAGGCCTCTTTCTTAAACGAGAACGGTTATTAAACCAAACGAGTGAACAAACGAAATAATAATGTAAACAAATTGTTGGGAGCAGTGCCATATGTTGTGTGTAACTACTGCGCTAACTACTGTCAACGCGATCACTGCTGCCTACACTAGTGTTGACGTGTGTTATATACTCTGCTAACAGTAGATATATCAATCTTTTTTGTCATCCTAAGAGCACTCTTAATCAATTACTCCGGCAATTACTTGTTTAAGTATATTATTTAATTTCTTCGGACAAATCTTCGGAGCGTCCTTTAAACATTTTGGTAACTCCGATGTGATTCGGAGTTTGTGACATTTTTCGTTGCTTAATTGTTGACTGCCGACCGTAACCCAAAAGTGAGTTGCTGACACATATGCGTGTAGTCGTTTGTCGGTCATAATTGCAAAGCATTTCGTTGTTGAACATTATAAATATAACATTATAACTTTATATAATTGCAGATTATGCGCGATTCCCACAAGTCGGGTTATCAAACACCTTGTTTTGCCCAGGTATCGTTGCATATCTCTAAAGCCAGAGGTGTCCTTGACTATATTAAATACTGGTCTACGGAATTAATCGACCCTAATGCAATCAAAGTGCTATACACCTCACTTTTTAGATCTATTGTTGAATATGAGTCTTGTGTTTGGAATCCTCAACATCAACGTTTTATTGATTGCATTGAGTCTGTTCCAAAACAGTTTCTACTATTTGATCACAGAAATCTTTGTTGGGAACCTAATTCACGACTGAAAATAATTATGCCTCATCGCCTCCGGATTCTGAAGACGATGATCTAAGTCCTATGAGTGACTCTTTATGCAAAATTACAGTCGTCATACGAACGACAATACTCCGTCAAACTTCACCACAAAGCAAATCCTGACTTGCTTAGAAATTCTTATGGGCGTGCGCTTCGCAATTTCAAGGGTTTGGAAGACAAGCTTGCCAAATATCGGCATATAAAACCTAAATATACTGCCATCATACGCGAATATGCCAAGTGGACCACATGTCCTTAGCATCACCACAAACTACTGTCCCGACATTCTATTTGCTGCATCACTGCGTTCATAAGTCGAACAGCACCACCACAAAGCTTCGTGTCGTATTGGAAGGGTCAGCAAAATCAACACCGGGTTATTCATTAAATGACTTGCTATTGGAAGGGCTGACCACAGAAGCAAAAATCACTTTCTTTAAAGTTGATACGTTAGAATGTCCCATCCCGATGAGTTTTTGCGAATCATCCTTTGGCGTGACAAACCCTCTGAAACCATTAAGGAATACAAACTGGATACTGTCACATACGGCACCAAGTCGGCGGCATTTCTGGCAGTTTGTACCACTGCGAGTTGGTGCGCACTTGACGAAGACAAAGTATTTCCTTTTGGTCCCAAAATAGTACGCAGACACTTTTAGGCCGATGATCTGATATCTGGTGGGAACACAATTCAAGAGGTGTGCATCTATCTTCGATAGTCTTCTTTGTAAGTGTTATGCTCCAAATCGAGAGTTGGGGTATACGTAACTCTCACCACGTCCACGTTGGAATTGTCAGCATCACATATTTTGGCGGAGTTGGTTGCTAAAGTTGCTCGCGTAGTCCATTTCAATATACACTTTATTGCTGGTCGGATTCTACCATACCACTTTCAGGGATTCGAAATCCACTTTCGAAATTTGACGTTTTTGTGTCCAACCGAGTATCTCAAATTCAAGAGCTGACGTTTCAGCTCAATCCAGCAGACATTTTGTCTCGCTGTTGCACGCCAGAGGAACTCATGCGATTTAAATTTTGGCATTATGGACCACAATTTCTCACTGCGTACAGCTGTGAATATCTCAGCGTCGTTGATAAGTTCTCCTAGCTTCTGCAAAGACAGATCTGTCAAGCGTATGTAAATATCAAAAACGTTTTCCTGAGTTACGACACGTATTTGGTTACATTCGACGATTTAGGCTCCACGCATCTAATAGCAGCAAGCGCACGGCTCGCTGTCTGTTGATGACTTTTCGCTTTGGCACATATCTGCTGCTTCGTAATATACAGTAAGTTCCTTTCAGTACTGACCATTGAACTCTCTCTGAAAATAAGCCGTTATCATAATTTTTTTCTTCTTTTTTTCTTTTTTTTCCTTTGTATATAATTTTTCTGTTATTACTAGAACAACTTCAATTAAATTGTATGAACAAAAATTAACAAAACAACTTAAATAATAAGTGGGAATATAGTATAGTGTATTAAAAGGATCTATTACGGAGGTCGGCAGGGTGCGATCTTCTCAGCCGTCTCGCCACCCTAACTCCTCCCACTCTGCGTCGTTTTAGAAGGTGCCTTGCTAATTTATTTTGATGATTTTTTAAACTCTCTATATATTTTTTGGCCTGACGATTTATCACATCGCCAATTTTCGGTATTTTTAAGTCAGTTTCAAGGTCCGCCGTTCGCATGAACCAAAGGGCACCAGTAAGCATACGCAATGTCTTGGCCTGCAGTACTCTCACCTTCGTGGTGTTTGACCTCGCTGCTATGCCATACACCTTCAAACCGTATCGCCAAGCAGGAGCAATTACGGTTTTGTAAATGTTCACCTTATTTCCCAAGGACAATTTCTTCCTGCTAGTTAAAAGCCAATGCAATTTACCAATCCTTTGTCTTAAGGATTTCGTGATACTTGAAATATGCGTCTTGAAAGTTAGCCGCCTATCCAAACACACACCTAGGTATTTGTAACCTGAATGGTGTTCCAGCAGCTGGTATCCAATGAAAACTCCCGGACAGAAATCCGGCCGTAAGGCGTACGTCACATTGGCATATTTGTTTTTGTTAATGCAAATGTTTCAACGTCGTGTCCAGTTTTCAAAAATATGCAGGTATTGCTGCAGTGAGTCCGTGGCTTCGTAAATGCACTTGTTTCTGGCGAGGATGCCCGTATCGTCTCCAAACGTGGCAACGATCAGATCCAGAGGATCCTTCAGTGGTATTTCTGACCCAGTGAGCATGTCGTGCGTGAACAGAAAACTCAGACGACAAAGCATTTTTAAAGCCTGCGCAATTCCTTATTTGGCCTAGTTTCGCAGCGATTAACGAATCCGACGTCGCACATCTGCGAGAGAGTCATCTAGGTCGTTGGCAGCGCGTATGACAGATGCAGCAAAATTTCTGGAACAAGTGGAGCGCAGAAAATTGATCGACTCTTCAAGAGCGCAACCAGTGGTGCACACCTAAAACTGTTTTCAAACCGGGTTCTATGGTGATTCCGAAGGATGAAAATTTGCCATCATTTAAATGGCGCCTTGACCGAGAGGAAACAACCATACCAGGCGTAGACGGCATTTCTAGACTGGTTATCGGTCGAACTTCTATTGCGCCAGTGAGGAAAGCTGCCAACTGATGTCCTACCCCCCTAATGATGACACATGTTGAGAGTAAATCGCTCGTGGCAAAGGAAGGCAAGTTAGAGCAGGGCAAGGTGTAACTTGCCCTTGCATCATCATCGTCGTCTAATCCCCTTTCGCATTCCGCTGTAGGTTCTACGCTTTGCGCATTCATCCTTCTTAACAACTATCATTTCGCTAACAACACCAGATAATCACTCTTTTACGTCGTCCTAATAACAATCTCAATCGATTACTTTGGTACTTAAAAAACAAATAAATATTTTAGAATAGACGCGCTTTCTTTGAGTATTTTATTTGCTTTTATTGAAGTTTTAAGGGCGGATTTTTAATAAAAATGTGTAATATTGCGAAGCCGGGACGCAGCGTTCTACGATAGAGAAAGAGGAAAAATATGTAATAGAAACAGATAATGAATACACCGCAGACGTACAAATTTTGTGTTTGTATTTGTAAGTTGCTTGACAATATACAAGCGTGCTCTCTTGAGCACTCACAAAAGTATAGCGCTCTTTGTTATATTCTTTTTGTACATGATGTTCATTTTTATGACGCGTCATAGTGTCATCGAGTCATCGCATTATCGGAAGAAGAAATAGCATTCGAGCGTTGAGCCGATGTTTTGAAAGGAAAACACAGTCGCTAGCAGTGTATGTATTAAAAACAACAAGAGGAGGAATGGCACGCACTGTTGTTTTTCAAGAAGTTTCACTTGTACCACGCGTGAATTGCACACATGTTTTTTTTAAACATATTTGGACAGAATAGGGTGGGTCTCCCCTAAACACAAATTGTTAATAACATTTTTTGATGTGTCTCTGGTTTCAGTAGGGTTATTTTAGCATAACGTAACACTTGTATACAATCAATCATAGGAACCTTCACATAAAATAATAAAACATCATTACATTCTCACAAAGTGAAACACCATCATTGAGATTAGCGCTTGCCAACACATTTGGACATTCCTTTTTATTTTTATAAAATTTATTTATTTATCTTTGTTTCTCAGTTCGACTCGCGCTTTCATCTAGTGAAGACGTGTTTCTAGCTGTTCCGCTCTTAATCCACTCTCACTCTTGTTAACAAACGTTCGATTCTACGATTTATCTACACACAAATTCACCGTTAGGTTGCTCCAACAATCGTACATCAAAAGTAAAAAAAATTAAAAATTATACGCCTGTGGGCTGACGGTCATGCGTCTTACGCATCAGTTAAAAGAAAGATGCCACGACTTAAAAAAATTGCAAAGGCCTATAATCTTGATAATAGTGAATACACAAAGTATATTCGTCCTCTGCAAACATTGTCAGATGAGGTCACTAGTGAGGCATTGCCGACCCAGGGCAATACCGACGGGGAACCAGCTGCTCCACCTGCAACCAGAGTTCCGCCTATTACGGTCTTGAAGAAAAGCCCTAAATATGTTTACGACTTGTTGAAAAACATCAATATAAGTGATTATTCAATAAAGGCATTCTCAATCTCCGTATTGGTTATTTCCCACGCAAATGAAGAATTGAAAAATTTATAGCTATTCTCAAGCCCGGTAAGCCTCCTGATACTCCTAATAGCTATCGTCCTATTAGTTTATTGTGCGACTTCTCAAAATTTTAGAACGTCTTATTAAGGCTAAATTAAATTCGCACATAGAAGCAAATAGTATCCTTCCGCCAGAACAATATGGCTTCAGGACAAGATCCAACAATGAGTGAAAAAACTCACAACTCTTTGATAACTTTACAGAGTTTTAATTTTCGGAGGCCACTAGGAAATAAATGGAATGTTGAAAGCTCCCATAATTAAGATCTTTTCAGAGTCTTTAATTTAATAAATAACGTGTTTAATAGCTAAAAGATGCGCATTTTAACAGACCCGTCAGATGCCGGTAAAATATACAAGCTTGTTAAAAATAAATGGAAAGTTAAAAAATATCCTTTTACACATATGAACTCAACGTCACCTGCTTTATCAATAGACACAGTGTCTGACGAATATGAAGCCTTGCCAGAGATCAGTACTCCATCACTAGTGGGACAAATATGATATTTCCTAAAATTGAAGAAATTGCTGTTCAATAATTCGGAATTTTGATCTTCCGGTCGAAGCCAAGTTTCAACGAACAAAATAATGTCTGAATGAAAAAGAACTAATTGAAATTAGCCTATTAAATTTTGAGTTTAGCACCCTGGCATTCCGGTAGAAAATTATTAAGCTATGTCTAGTGGAAATATGAGTTGTGGAGACTTTCTGAGGGGAGCGAAGACTCAGATTTTTGGAAGATTATCAAGGATGGCTATGTTTGAGGGAAGGCGAAGATTTTTACGTCGACGTTTGAACGCATGAACGACAACCTTCTCCGGCCAAAGTTTTGCATCACACACCTTAGGTAATTTATAGTCCGGAACCCAAATTTTAAATGGCTCAGTGTCTCAAGGAGTTCGCTTCTTTGCTTTCCTTGTGTGACTTAGAGTTTGTCATTTGTTGCGATCATGATTGACTAATTCGGAACTTCTACCCAACTTAGTTGACCTGTGGTGCTAAACTTCTGACCTTATGAGCTTATGAAGGGGGACATATATTTAGGTTAGGTACACATTGTTTTCTTTGAGGCCGAGAAATGAGAACTCCAGGCCAAAACCGCGGGAAGGCGTGGGGATTTAACGGGACCTGTTAACACAACCAAAGGCAACAAAAGGCAGTGTGCCACAAGTGTCCTCTCTATTTACTTCCTAAGTCCTATTTGGACTATTTGTAGATATAAGTCTGCTCCAATCAAAATACCTACTGGCCTGTTTTTATAAAAATTGTAGGCTGCAAGGATTACCTCTGAAAGGGTTCGAACTACAATATGGTAGGTTATGTAGGAGTAGTCACAAGATTTCCTGTTACTCTCCTGATGATTGAATCAAGTGGTGACTGCGACTTAAAGAACGCTCTTCTCGGAGCTCTGCCGAAATTGTCTCCCTTAACCTAGACACCCGTGTTTGAGTGGATATTTCTTTAATCCAACTGGCCTATGGAACTGCTCCGGAATGAATGTGAATTCAGATCCGGTATCAATAAGAGTTCTGGCCGTAAACTCCTCTGTGTGGAATTTTATGTTGACCATGGCTCTCCCCAAAATTACGCCCCTTGACTTGGTCCAAAAACACTACTGAATGTTCTTTGCTGTTATTGGTCTTTTGGGAAGGTTAGCTGGACTAACCAGTACCAGTGTTATGCTTTGTAATTCCACGCAATGTAATTCTCGAAGTGCTGAAATACTATTCACCCAAAATGGAAGGGAAACTGTTTTAAACCAAATAAAAATGTTTATTTAGTATTATTTTATTTCAAATTAAACACACAATTAGGGTCTTCAAGAATCGTCGTAGATGTGTTGTATATGTTAAAAATGTTATATTGTTATAACATCAACAAACTCACCGTAACTCCATAAAAACAAATAGCAAAGTCATGTACTAATCACACAATTATACATCTTAACATCGTTCTCACCAAAAATTTGCTAAAATAATAAATTATTTATTACATTTTCTGGGGTTATTTCAATTAATTTCCTCTTTCCATTTGTTTTTGGCGTTTTAAAATTGGTTCTGTACATTTGTGTATGGGACAACAGCTGATATGAACAGTCTACGACGTCAAAAAACGAAATGTGTCGATCACGAAATGTAGCTTGTAACTTTATAACTTTTTTAACTTTTATATATTTATGAGGTTCCGTGAAGTCCCTTATTATTTTTCTAATTAATAAGCAGCAATTAATTAACTCACGGTTAAAAGGTACGGATTCTAGGAACTGCAAGATACCGCCACTTGATGTATATGCCATTTGAGTGGTTTAAGCGTGCGATATATTCGCGCTCTACCAAATCAGCTATAAGAAACTTTGTATAAGGCCTCTTTCTTAAAAGAGAACGGTTATTAAACCAAACGAGTGAACAAACGAAATAATAATGTAAACAAATTGTTGGGAGCAGTGCCATATGTTGTGTGTAACTACTGCGCTAACTACTGTCAACGCGATCACTGCTGCCTACACTAGTGTTGACCTGTGTTATATACTCTGCTAACAGTAGATATATCAATCTTTTTTGTCATCCTTAGAGCACTCTTAATCAATTACTCCGGCAATTACTTGTTTAAGTATATTATTTAATTTCTTCGGACAAATCTTCGGAGCGTCCTTTAAACATTTTGGTAACTCCGATGTGATTCGGAGTTTGTGACATTTTTCGTTGCTTAATTGTTGACTGCCGACCGTAACCCAAAAGTGTGTTGCTGACACATATACGTGTAGTCGTTTGTCGGTCATAATTGCAAAGCATTTCGTTGTTGAACATTATAAATATAACATTATAACTTTATATAATTGCAGATTATGCGCGATTCCCACAAGTCGGGTTATCAAACACCTTGTTTTGCCCAGGTATCGTTGCATATCTCTAAAGCCAGAGGTGTCCTTGACTATATTAAATACTGGTCTACGGAATTAATCGACCCTAATGCAATCAAAGTGCTATACACCTCACTTTTTAGATCTATTGTTGAATATGAGTCTTGTGTTTGGAATCCTCAACATCAACGGTTTATTGATTGCATTGAGTCTGTTCCAAAACAGTTTCTACTATTTGATCAGAGAAATCTTTGTTGGGAACCTAATTCACGACTGAAAATAATTATGCCTCATCGCCTCCGGATTCTGAAGACGATGATCTAAGTCCTATGAGTGACTCTTTATGCAAAATTACAGTCGTCATACGAACGACAGTACTCCGTCAAACTTCACCACAAAGCAAATACTGACTTGCTTAGAAATTCTTATGGGCGTGCGGTTCGCAATTTCAAGGGTTTGGAAGACAAGCTTGCCAAATATCGGCATATAAAACCTAAATATACTGCCATCATACGCGAATATGCCAAGTGGACCACATGTCCTTAGCATCACCACAAACTACTGTCCCGACATTCTATTTGCTGCATCACTGCGTTCATAAGTCGAACAGCACCAACACAAAGCTTCGTGTCGTATTGGAAGGGTCAGAAAATCAACACCGGGTTATTCATTAAATGACTTGCTGTTGGAAGGGCTGACCACAGAAGCAAAAATCACTTTCTTTAAAGTTGATACGTTAGAATGTCCCATCCCGATGAGTTTTTGCGAATCATCCTTTGGCGTGACAAACCCTCTGAAACCATTAAGGAATACAAACTGGATACTGTCACATACGGCACCAAGTCGGCGGCATTTCTGGCAGTTTGTACCACTGCGAGTTGGTGCGCACTTGACGAAGACAAAGTATTTACTTTTGGTCCCAAAATAGTACGCAGACACTTTTAGGCCGATGATCTGATATCTGGTGGGAACACAATTCAAGAGGTGTGCATCTATCTTCGATAGTCTTCTTTGTAAGTGTTATGCTCCAAATCGAGAGTTGGGGTATACGTAACTCTCACCATGCCCACTTTGGAATTGTCAGCATCACATATTTTGGCGGAGTTGGTCGCTAAAGTTGCTCGCATAGTCCATTTCAATATACACTTTATTGCTGGTCGGATTCTACCATACCACTTTCAGGGATTCGAAATCCACTTTCGAAATTTGACGTTTTTGTGTCCAACCGAGTATCTCAAATTCAAGAGCTGACGTTTCAGCTCAATCCAGCAGACATTTTGTCTCGCTGTTGCACGCCAGAGGAACTCATGCGATTTAAATTTTGGCATTATGGACCACAATTTCTCACTGCGTACAGCTGTGAATATCTCAGCGTCGTTGATAAGTTCTCCTAGCCTCTGCAAAGACAGATCTGTCAAGCGTATGTAAATATCAAAACCGTTTTCCTGAGTTACGACACGTATTTGGTTACATTCGACGATTTAGGCTCCACGCATCTAATAGCAGCAAGCGCACGGCTCGCTGTCTGTTGATGACTTTTCGCTTTGGCACATATCTGCTGCTTCGTAATATACAGTAAGTTCCTTTCAGTACTGACCATTGAACTCTCTCTGAAAATAAGCCGTTATCATAATTTTTTTCTTCTTTTTTTCTTTTTTTTCCTTTGTATATAATTTTTCTGTTATTACTAGAACAACTTCAATTAAATTGTATGAACAAAAATTAACAAAACAACTGAAATAATAAGTGAGGATATAGTATAGTGTATTAAAAGGATCTATTACGGAGGTCGGCAGGGTGCGATCTTCTCAGCCGTCTCGCCACCCTAACTCCTTCCACTCTGCGTCGTTTTAGAAGGTGCCTTGCTAATTTTTTTTGATGATTTTTTAAACTCTCTATATATTTTTTGGCCTGACGATTTATCACATCGCCAATTTTCGGTATTTTTAAGTCATTTTCAAGGTCCGCCGTTCGCATGAACCAAAGGGCACTAGTAAGCATACGCAATGTCGTATTTGTTGAATCTGCTCCGCATTTGATTAGCATTTGGCAATTAATTTGTCTATTGTCGTTTATCGTTACTAATATTTATTTTCTTTCCGGTGTTAAGTGAATTTATAAGTGAACTTATTTTTGGTGTATGGCTCATTTCACCCCTATAAATTTTGTACTTATCAATGTTTAATTATTTTTGGCAAGTACAACGCTTAAATTTGCCTTTCCTGTGTATTGAGTTCAATCTCTTTTTTTTTTCCTGCTTTGCTCTCCCTTTAAAATCTTTTTGTTATTTTAGTCTTATTCTATTTCTGCTCTCTATTCTTGCTCTCTATACAGTAGTTATTATTTTTAAATAACTGTATTTCCTCTTTTTTCTCTGGAAAAATATTATTATTCACCTCACTTTTCTCTTTGCAATTCTATCTCTGTCTAGCTGAGAGCCTCAAAATTCGGGCTTATGTCGTTGTGCTTTTTTTTGCACAGTGTGTTGATAATAACAAATAAATTTTAAAAATAAATTTAAAAAAAAAAAATAAAAAATACTCTCACCTTCGTGGTGTTTGACCTCGCTGCTATGCCATACACCTTCAAACCGTATCGCCAAGCAGGATCAATTACGGTTTTGTAAATGTTCACCTTATTTCCCAAGGACAATTTCTTCCTGCTAGTTAAAAGCCAATGCAATTTACCAATCCTTTGTCTTAAGGATTTCGTGATACTTGAAATATGCGTCTTGAAAGTTAGCCGCCTATCCAAACACACACCTAGGTATTTGTAACCTGAATGGTGTTCCAGCAGCTGGTATCCAATGAAAACTCCCGGACAGAAATCCGGCCGTAAGGCGTACGTCACATTGGCATATTTGTTTTTGTTAATGCAAATGTTTCAACGTCGTGTCCAGTTTTCAAAAATATGCAGGTATTGCTGCAGTGAGTCCGTGGCTTCGTAAATGCACTTGTTTCTGGCGAGGATGCCCGTATCGTCTCCAAACGTGGCAACGATCAGATCCAGAGGATCCTTCAGTGGTATTTCTGACCCAGTGGGCATGTCGTGCGTGAACAGAAAACTCAGACGACAAAGCATTTTTAAAACCTGCGCAATTCCTTATTTGGCCTAGTTTCGCAGCGATTAACGAATCCGACGTCGCACATCTGCGAGAGAGTCATCTAGGTCGTTGGCAGCGCGTATGACAGATGCAGCAAAATTTCTGGAACAAGTGGAGCGCAGAAAATTGATCGACTCTTCAAGAGCGCAACCAGTGGTGCACACCTAAAACTGTTTTCAAACCGGGTTCTATGGTGATTCCGAAGGATGAAAATTTGCCATCATTTAAATGGCGCCTTGACCGAGAGGAAACAACCATACCAGGCGTAGACGGCATTTCTAGACTGGTTATCGGTCGAACTTCTATTGCGCCAGTGAGGAAAGCTGCCAACTGATGTCCTACCCCCCTAATGATGACACATGTTGAGAGTAAATCGCTCGTGGCAAAGGAAGGCAAGTTAGAGCAGGGCAAGGTGTAACTTGCCCTTGCATCATCATCGTCGTCTAATCCCCTTTCGCATTCCGCTGTAGGTTCTACGCTTTGCGCATTCATCCTTCTTAACAACTATCATTTCGCTAACAACACCAGATAATCACTCTTTTACGTCGTCTTAATAACAATCTCAATCGATTACTTTGGTACTTAAAGAACAAATAAATATTTTAGAATAGACGCGCTTTCTTTGAGTATTTTATTTGCTTTTATTGAAGTTTTAAGGGCGGATTTTTAATAAAAATGTGTAATATTGTGGAGCCGGGACGCAGCGTTCTACGATAGAGAAAGAGGAAAAATATGTAATAGAAACAGAGAAGGAATACACCGCAGACGTACAAATTTTGTGTTTGTATTTGTAAGTTGCTTGAAAATATACAAGCGTGCTCTCTTGAGCACTCACAAAAGTATAGCGCTCTTTGTTATATTCTTTTTGTACATGATGCTCATTTTTATGACACGTCATAGTGTCATCGAGTCATCGCATTATCGGAAGAAGAAATAGCATTCGAGCGTTGAGCCGATGTTTTGAAAGGAAAACACAGTCGCTAGCAGTGTATGTATTAAAAACAACAAGAGGAGGAATGGCACGCACTGTTGTTTTTCAAGAAGTTTCACTTGTACCACGCGTGAATTGCACACATGTTTTTTTTTAAACATATTTGGACAGAATAGGGTGGCTCTCCCCTAAACACAAATTATTAATAACATTTTTTGATGTGTCTCTGGTTTCAGTAGGGTTATTTTAGCATAACGTAACACTTGTATACAATCAATCATAGGAACCTTCACATAAAATAATAAAACATCATTACATTCTCACAAAGTGAAACACCATCATCGAGATTAGCGCTTGCCAACACATTTGGACATTCCTTTTTATTTTTATAAAATTTATTTATTTATCTTTGTTTCTCAGTTCGACTCGCGCTTTCATCTAGTGAAGACGTGTTTCTAGCTGTTCCGCTCTTAATCCACTCTCACTCTCGTTAACAAACGTTCGCTGCTACGATTTATCTACACACAAATTCAACGTTAGGTTGCTCCAACAATCGTACATCAAAAGTAAAAAAAATTAAAAATTATACGCCTGTGGGCTGACGGTCATGCGTCTGACGCATCAGTTAAAAGAAAGATGCCACGACTTGAAAAAATTGCAAAGACCTATAATCTTGATAATAGTGAATACACAAAGTATATTCGTCCTCTGCAAACATTGTCAGATGAGGTCACTAGTGAGGCATTGCCGGCCCAGGGCAATACCGACGGGGAACCAGCTGCTCCACCTGCAACCAGAGTTCCGCCTATTACGGTCTTGAAGAAAAGCCCTAAATATGTTTACGACTTGTTGAAAAACATCAATATAAGTGATTATTCAATAAAGGCATTCTCAATCTCCGTATTGGTTATTTTCCACGCAAATTAGGAATTGAAAAATTTATAGCTATTCTCAAGCCCGGTAAGCCTCCTGATACTCTTAATAGCTATCGTCCTATTACTTTATTGTGCGACTTCTCAAAATTTTAGAACGTCTTATTAAGGCTAGAAGCAAATAGAATAGCAAATAGAAGCAAATAGTATCCTTCCGCCAGAACAATATGGCTTCAGGACAAGATCCAACAATGAGTGAACAAACTCACAATTCTTTGATAACTTTACAGAGTTTTAATTGTCGGAGGCCACTAGGAAATAAATGGAAGGTTCAAAGCTCCCACAATTAAGATCTTTTCAGAGTCTTTAATTTAATAAATAACGTGTTTAATAGCTAAAAGATGCGCATTTTAACAGACCCGTCAGATGCCGGTAGAATATACAAGGTTGTTATAAATAAATGGAAAGTTAAAAAATATCCTTTTACACATATGAACTCAACGTCACCTGCCTTATCAATAGACGCAGTGTCTGACGAATATGAAGACTTGCCAGAGATCAGTACTCCATCACTAGTGGGACAAATATGATATTTCTTAAAATTGAAGAAATTGCTGTTCAATAATTCGGAATTTTGATCTTCCGGTCGAAGCCAAGTTTCAACGAACAAAATAATGTCTGAATGAAAAAAAACTATTTGAAATTAGCCTATTAAATTTTGAGTTTAGCACCCTGGCATTCCTGTAGAAAATTATTAAGCTATGTCTAGTGGAAATATGAGTTGTGGAGACTTTCTGAGGGGAGCGAAGACTCAGATTTTTGGAAGATTATTAAGGATGGTTATGTTTGAGGGAAGGCGAAGATTTTTACGTCGACGTTTGAACGCATGAACGACAACCTCCTCCGGCCAAAGTTTTGCATCACACACCTTAGGTAATTTATAGTCCGGATCCCAAATTTTAAAAGGCTCAGTGTCTCAAGGAGTTCGCTTCTTTGCATTCCTTGTGTGACTTAGAGTTTGTCATTTGTTGCGATCATGATTGACTAATTCGGAACTTCTACCCAACTTAGTTGACCAGTGGTGCTAAACTTCTGACCTTATGAGCTTATGAAGGGGGACATATATTTAGGTTAGGTACACATTGTTTTCTTTGAGACCGAGAAATGAGAACTCCAGGCCAAAACCGCGGGAAGGCGTGGGGATTTAACGGGACCTGTTCACACAACCAAAGGCAACAAAAGGCAGTGTGCCACAAGTGTCTTCTCTATTTACTTCCTTAGTCTTATTTGGACTATTTGTAGATATAAGTCTGCTCCAATCAAAATACCTACTGTCCTGTTTTTTAAAAATTGTAGGCTGCAAGGATTACCTCTGAAAAGGTTCGAACTACAATATGGTAGGTTCAGTAGGAGTAGTCACAAGATTTCCTGTTACTCTCCTGATGATTGAATCAAGTGGTGACTGCGACTTAAAGAACACTCTTCTCGGAGCTCTGCCGAAATTGTCTCCCATAACCTAGATACCCGTGTTTGAGTGGATACTTCTTTAATACAACTGGCCTATGAAACTGCTCCGGAATGAATGTGAATTCATATCCGGTACCGATAAGAGTCCTGGCCGTAAACTCCTCTGTGTGGAATTTTATGTTGGCCATGGCTCTCCACAAAATTACGCCCCTTGACTTGGTCCAAAAACACTACTGCATGTTCTTTGCTGTTAATGGTCTTTGGAAAGGTTAGCTGGACTAACCAGTACCAGTGTTATGCTTTGTAATTCCACGCAATGTAATTCTCGAAGTGCTGAAATACTATTCACCCAAAATGGAAGGGAAACTGTTTTAAACCAAATAAAAATGTTTATTTAATATTATTTTATTTCAAATTAAACACACAATTAGGGTCTTCAAGAATCGTCGTAGATGTGTTGTATATGTTAAAAATGTTATATTGTTATAACATCAACAAACTCACCGTAACTCCATAAAAACAAATGTTAGCAAAGTCATGTACTAATCACACAATTGAGTGTGATAAACGAATAACTCTGAATATTGATAACATTATTGTGGATTTTTATATTTATTGTGAATAGGAAGTCTACTCAATCATATGGTAGTTGAGATATATTGTAGTATTATACATCTTAACATCGTTCTCACCAAAAATTTGCTAAAATAATAAATTATTTATTACATTTTCTGTGGTTATTTCAATTAATTTCCTCTTTCCATTTGTTTTCGGCGTTTTAAAATTGGTTCTTTACATTTGTGTATGGGACAACAGCTGATATGAACAGTCTACGACGTCAAAAAACGAAATGTGTCGATCATGAAATGTAGCTTGTAACTTTATAACTTTTTTAACTTTTATATATTTATGAGGTTCCGTGAAGTCCCTTATTATTTTTCTAATTAATAAGCAGCAATTAATTAACTCACGGTTAAAAGGTACGGATTCTAGGAACTGCAAGATACCGCCACTTTATGTATATGCCATTTGAGTAGTTTAAGCGTGTGATATATTCGCGCTCTACCAAATCAGCTATAAGAAACTTTGTATAAGGCCTCTTTCTTGAAAGAGAACGGTTATTAAACCAAACGAGTGAACAAACGAAATAATAATGTAAACAAATTGTTGGGAGCAGTGCCATATGTTGTGTGTAACTACTGCGCTAACTACTGTCAACGCGATCACTGCTGCCTACACTAGTGTTGACGTGTGTTATATACTCTGCTAACAGTAGATATATCAATTTTTTTTGTCATCCTAAGAGCACTCTTAATCAATTACTCCGGCAATTACTTGTTTAAGTATATTATTTAATTTCTTCGGACAAATCTTCGGAGCGTCCTTTAAACATTTTGGTAACTCCGATGTGATTCGGAGCTTGTGACATTTTTCGTTGCTTAATTGTTGACTGCCGACCGTAACCAAAAAGTGAGTTGCTGACACATACGCGTGTAGTCGTTTGTCGGTCATAATTGCAAAGCATTTCGTTGTTGAACATTATAAATATAACATTATAACTTTATATAATTGCAGATTATGCGCGATTCCAGCAAGTCGGGTTATCAAACACCTTGTTTTGCCCAGGTATCGTTGCATATCTCTAAAGCCAGAGGTGTCCTTGACTATATTAAATACTGGTCTACGGAATTAATCGACCCTAATGCAATCAAAGTGCTATACACCTCACTTTTTAGATCTATTGTTGAATATGAGTCTTGTGTTTGGAATCCTCAACATCAATGTTTTATTGATTGCATTGAGTCTGTTCCAAAACAGTTTCTACTATTTGATCAGAGAAATCTTTGTTGGGAACCTAATTCACGACTGAAAATAATTATGCCTCATCGCCTCCGGATTCTGAAGACGATGATCTAAGTCCTATGAGTGACTCTTTATGCAAAATTACAGTCGTCATACGAACGACAATACTCCGTCAAACTTCACCACAAAGCAAATACTGACTTGCTTAGAAATTCTTATGGGCGTGCGGTTCGCAATTTCAAGGGTTTGGAAGACAAGCTTGCCAAATATCGGCATATAAAACCTAAATATACTGCCATCATACGCGAATATGCCAAGTGGACCACATGTCCTTAGCATCACCACAAACTACTGTCCCGACATTCTATTTGCTGCATCACTGCGTTCATAAGTCGAACAGCACCAACATAAAGCTTCGTGTCGTATTGGAAGGGTCAGCAAAATCAACACCGGGTTATTCATTAAATGACTTGCTGTTGGAAGGGTTGACCACAGAAGCAAAAATCACTTTCTTTAAAGTTGATACGTTAGAATGTCCCATCCCGATGAGTTTTTGCGAATCATCCTTTGGCGCGACAAACCCTCTGAAACCATTAAGGAATACAAACTGGATACTGTCACATACGGCACCAAGTCGGCGGCATTTCTGGCAGTTTGTACCACTGCGAGTTGGTGCGCACTTGACGAAGACAAAGTATTTCCTTTTGGTCCCAAAATAGTACGCAGACACTTTTAGGCCGATGATCTGATATCTGGTGGGAACACAATTCAAGAGGTGTGCATCTATCTTCGATAGTCTTCTTTGTAAGTGTTATGCTCCAAATCGAGAGTTGGGGTATACGTAACTCTCACCACGTCCACGTTGGAATTGTCAGCATCACATATTTTGGCGGAGTTGGTTGCTAAAGTTGCTCGCATAGTCCATTTCAATATACACTTTATTGCTGGTCGGATTCTACCATACCACTTTCAGGGATTCGAAATCCACTTTCGAAATTTGACGTTTTTGTGTCCAACCGAGTATCTCAAATTCAAGAGCTGACGTTTCAGCTCAATCCAGCAGACATTTTGTCTCGCTGTTGCACGCCAGAGGAACTCATGCGATTTAAATTTTGGCAT
The DNA here is from genome assembly GCA_035041755.1 of Cacoxenus indagator. Classification (NCBI taxonomy): domain Eukaryota; kingdom Metazoa; phylum Arthropoda; class Insecta; order Diptera; family Drosophilidae; genus Cacoxenus; species Cacoxenus indagator. The sequence continues at coordinate 102,785 of JAWNKX010000366.1, forward strand.
TATGGACCACAATTTCTCACTGCGTACAGCTGTGAATATCTCAGCGTCGTTGATAAGTTCTCCTAGCCTCTGCAAAGACAGATCTGTCAAGCGTATGTAAATATCAAAACCGTTTTCCTGAGTTACGACACGTATTTGGTTACATTCGACGATTTAGGCTCCACGCATCTAATAGCAGCAAGCGCACGGCTCGCTGTCTGTTGATGACTTTTCGCTTTGGCACATATCTGCTGCTTCGTAATATACAGTAAGTTCCTTTCAGTACTGACCATTGAACTCTCTCTGAAAATAAGCCGTTATCATAATTTTTTTCTTCTTTTTTTCTTTTTTTTCCTTTGTATATAATTTTTCTGTTATTACTAGAACAACTTCAATTAAATTGTATGAACAAAAATTAACAAAACAACTGAAATAATAAGTGAGGATATAGTATAGTGTATTAAAAGGATCTATTACGGAGGTCGGCAGGGTGCGATCTTCTCAGCCGTCTCGCCACCCTAACTCCTCCCACTCTGCGTCGTTTTAGAAGGTGCCTTGCTAATTTATTTTGATGATTTTTTAAACTCTCTATATATTTTTTGGCCTGACGATTTATCACATCGCCAATTTTCGGTATTTTTAAGTCATTTTCAAGGTCCGCCGTTCGCATGAACCAAAGGGCACTAGTAAGCATACGCAATGTCGTATTTGTTGAATCTGCTCCGCATTTGATTAGCATTTGGCAATTAATTTGTCTATTGTCGTTTATCGTTACTAATATTTATTTTCTTTCCGGTGTTAAGTGAATTTATAAGTGAACTTATTTTTGGTGTATGGCTCATTTCACCCCTATAAATTTTGTACTTATCAATGTTTAATTATTTTTGGCAAGTACAACGCTTAAATTTGCCTTTCCTGTGTATTGAGTTCAATCTCTTTTTTTTTTCCTGCTTTGCTCTCCCTTTAAAATAGTTTTTGTTATTTTAGTCTTATTCTATTTCTGCTCTCTATTCTTGCTCTCTATACAGTAGTTATTATTTTTAAATAACTGTATTTCCTCTTTTTTCTCTGGAAAAATATTATTATTCACCTCACTTTTCTCTTTGCAATTCTATCTCTGTCTAGCTGAGAGCCTCAAAATTCGGGCTTATGTCGTTGTGCTTTTTTTTGCACAGTGTGTTGATAATAATAAATAAATTTTAAAAATAAATTTAAAAAAAAAAAATAAAAAATACTCTCACCTTCGTGGTGTTTGACCTCGCTGCTATGCCATACACCTTCAAACCGTATCGCCAAGCAGGAGCAATTACGGTTTTGTAAATGTTCACCTTATTTCCCAAGGACAATTTCTTCCTGCTAGTTAAAAGCCAATGCAATTTACCAATCCTTTGTCTTAAGGATTTCGTGATACTTGAAATATGCGTCTTGAAAGTTAGCCGCCTATCCAAACACACACCTAGGTATTTGTAACCTGAATGGTGTTCCAGCAGCTGGTATCCAATGAAAACTCCCGGACAGAAATCCGGCCGTAAGGCGTACGTCACATTGGCATATTTGTTTTTGTTAATGCAAATGTTTCAACGTCGTGTCCAGTTTTCAAAAATATGCAGGTATTGCTGCAGTGAGTCCGTGGCTTCGTAAATGCACTTGTTTCTGGCGAGGATGCCCGTATCGTCTCCAAACGTGGCAACGATCAGATCCAGAGGATCCTTCAGTGGTATTTCTGACCCAGTGGGCATGTCGTGCGTGAACAGAAAACTCAGACGACAAAGCATTTTTAAAGCCTGCGCAATTCCTTATTTGGCCTAGTTTCGCAGCGATTAACGAATCCGACGTCGCACATCTGCGAGAGAGTCATCTAGGTCGTTGGCAGCGCGTATGACAGATGCAGCAAAATTTCTGGAACAAGTGGAGCGCAGAAAATTGATCGACTCTTCAAGAGCGCAACCAGTGGTGCACACCTAAAACTGTTTTCAAACCGGGTTCTATGGTGATTCCGAAGGATGAAAATTTGCCATCATTTAAATGGCGCCTTGACCAAGAGGAAACAACCATACCAGGCGTAGACGGCATTTCTAGACTGGTTATCGGTCGAACTTCTATTGCGCCAGTGAGGAAAGCTGCCAACTGATGTCCTACCCCCCTAATGATGACACATGTTGAGAGTAAATCGCTCGTGGCAAAGGAAGGCAAGTTAGAGCAGGGCAAGGTGTAACTTGCCCTTGCATCATCATCGTCGTCTAATCCCCTTTCGCATTCCGCTGTAGGTTCTACGCTTTGCGCATTCATCCTTCTTAACAACTATCATTTCGCTAACAACACCAGATAATCACTCTTTTACGTCGTCCTAATAACAAACTCAATCGATTACTTTGGTACTTAAAGAACAAATAAATATTTTAGAATAGACGCGCTTTCTTTGAGTATTTTATTTGCTTTTATTGAAGTTTTAAGGGCGGATTTTTAATAAAAATGTGTAATATTGTGGAGCCGGGACGCAGCGTTCTACGATAGAGAAAGAGGAAAAATATGTAATAGAAACAGAGAAGGAATACACCGCAGACGTACAAATTTTGTGTTTGTATTTGTAAGTTGCTTGAAAATATACAAGCGTGCTCTCTTGAGCACGTACAAAAGTATAGCGCTCTTTGTTATATTCTTTTTGTACATGATGCTCATTTTTATGACACGTCATAGTGTCATCGAGTCATCGCATTATCGGAAGAAGAAATAGCATTCGAGCGTTGAGCCGATGTTTTGAAAGGAAAACACAGTCGCTAGCAGTGTATGTATTAAAAACAACAAGAGGAGGAATGGCACGCACTGTTGTTTTTCAAGAAGTTTCACTTGTACCACGCGTGAATTGCACACATGTTTTTTTTTAAACATATTTGGACAGAATAGGGTGGCTCTCCCCTAAACACAAATTATTAATAACATTTTTTGATGTGTCTCTGGTTTCAGTAGGGTTATTTTAGCATAACGTAACACTTGTATACAATCAATCATAGGAACCTTCACATAAAATAATAAAACATCATTACATTCTCACAAAGTGAAACACCATCATCGAGATTAGCGCTTGCCAACACATTTGGACATTCCTTTTTATTTTTATAAAATTTATTTATTTATCTTTGTTTCTCAGTTCGACTCGCGCTTTCATCTAGTGAAGACGTGTTTCTAGCTGTTCCGCTCTTAATCCACTCTCACTCTCGTTAACAAACGTTCGCTGCTACGATTTATCTACACACAAATTCAACGTTAGGTTGCTCCAACAATCGTACATCAAAAGTAAAAAAAATTAAAAATTATACGCCTGTGGGCTGACGGTCATGCGTCTGACGCATCAGTTAAAAGAAAGATGCCACGACTTGAAAAAATTGCAAAGACCTATAATCTTGATAATAGTGAATACACAAAGTATATTCGTCCTCTGCAAACATTGTCAGATGAGGTCACTAGTGAGGCATTGCCGGCCCAGGGCAATACCGACGGGGAACCAGCTGCTCCACCTGCAACCAGAGTTCCGCCTATTACGGTCTTGAAGAAAAGCCCTAAATATGTTTACGACTTGTTGAAAAACATCAATATAAGTGATTATTCAATAAAGGCATTCTCAATCTCCGTATTGGTTATTTTCCACGCAAATTAGGAATTGAAAAATTTATAGCTATTCTCAAGCCCGGTAAGCCTCCTGATACTCTTAATAGCTATCGTCCTATTACTTTATTGTGCGACTTCTCAAAATTTTAGAACGTCTTATTAAGGCTAGAAGCAAATAGAATAGCAAATAGAAGCAAATAGTATCCTTCCGCCAGAACAATATGGCTTCAGGACAAGATCCAACAATGAGTGAACAAACTCACAATTCTTTGATAACTTTACAGAGTTTTAATTGTCGGAGGCCACTAGGAAATAAATGGAAGGTTCAAAGCTCCCACAATTAAGATCTTTTCAGAGTCTTTAATTTAATAAATAACGTGTTTAATAGCTAAAAGATGCGCATTTTAACAGACCCGTCAGATGCCGGTAGAATATACAAGGTTGTTATAAATAAATGGAAAGTTAAAAAATATCCTTTTACACATATGAACTCAACGTCACCTGCCTTATCAATAGACGCAGTGTCTGACGAATATGAAGACTTGCCAGAGATCAGTACTCCATCACTAGTGGGACAAATATGATATTTCTTAAAATTGAAGAAATTGCTGTTCAATAATTCGGAATTTTGATCTTCCGGTCGAAGCCAAGTTTCAACGAACAAAATAATGTCTGAATGAAAAAAAACTATTTGAAATTAGCCTATTAAATTTTGAGTTTAGCACCCTGGCATTCCTGTAGAAAATTATAAGCTATGTCTAGTGGAAATATGAGTTGTGGAGACTTTCTGAGGGGAGCGAAGACTCAGATTTTTGGAAGATTATCAAGGATGGTTATGTTTGAGGGAAGGCGAAGATTTTTACGTCGACGTTTGAACGCATGAACGACAACCTCCTCCGGCCAAAGTTTTGCATCACACACCTTAGGTAATTTATAGTCCGGATCCCAAATTTTAAAAGGCTCAGTGTCTCAAGGAGTTCGCTTCTTTGCATTCCTTGTGTGACTTAGAGTTTGTCATTTGTTGCGATCATGATTGACTAATTCGGAACTTCTACCCAACTTAGTTGACCAGTGGTGCTAAACTTCTGACCTTATGAGCTTATGAAGGGGGACATATATTTAGGTTAGGTACACATTGTTTTCTTTGAGACCGAGAAATGAGAACTCCAGGCCAAAACCGCGGGAAGGCGTGGGGATTTAACGGGACCTGTTCACACAACCAAAGGCAACAAAAGGCAGTGTGCCACAAGTGTCTTCTCTATTTACTTCCTTAGTCTTATTTGGACTATTTGTAGATATAAGTCTGCTCCAATCAAAATACCTACTGGCCTGTTTTTTAAAAATTGTAGGCTGCAAGGATTACCTCTGAAAAGGTTCGAACTACAATATGGTAGGTTCAGTAGGAGTAGTCACAAGATTTCCTGTTACTCTCCTGATGATTGAATCAAGTGGTGACTGCGACTTAAAGAACACTCTTCTCGGAGCTCTGCCGAAATTGTCTCCCATAACCTAGATACCCGTGTTTGAGTGGATACTTCTTTAATACAATTGGCCTATGAAACTGCTCCGGAATGAATGTGAATTCAGATCCGGTACCGATAAGAGTCCTGGCCGTAAACTCCTCTGTGTGGAATTTTATGTTGGCCATGGCTCTCCACAAAATTACGCCCCTTGACTTGGTCCAAAAACACTACTGCATGTTCTTTTCTGTTAATGGTCTTTGGAAAGGTTAGCTGGACTAACCAGTACCAGTGTTATGCTTTGTAATTCCACGCAATGTAATTCTCGAAGTGTTGAAATACTATTCACCCAAAATGGAAGGGAAACTGTTTTAAACCAAATAAAAATGTTTATTTAATATTATTTTATTTCAAATTAAACACACAATTAGGGTCTTCAAGAATCGTCGTAGATGTGTTGTATATGTTAAAAATGTTATATTGTTATAACATCAACAAACTCACCGTAACTCCATAAAAACAAATGTTAGCAAAGTCATGTACTAATCACACAATTGAGTGTGATAAACGAATAACTCTGAATATTGATAACATTATTGTGGATTTTTATATTTATTGTGAATAGGAAGTCTACTCAATCATATGGTAGTTGAGATATATTGTAGTATTATACATCTTAACATCGTTCTCACCAAAAATTTGCTAAAATAATAAATTATTTATTACATTTTCTGTGGTTATTTCAATTAATTTCCTCTTTCCATTTGTTTTCGGCGTTTTAAAATTGGTTCTTTACATTTGTGTATGGGACAACAGCTGATATGAACAGTCTACGACGTCAAAAAACGAAATGTGTCGATCATGAAATGTAGCTTGTAACTTTATAACTTTTTTAACTTTTATATATTTATGAGGTTCCGTGAAGTGCCTTATTATTTTTCTAATTAATAAGCAGCAATTAATTAACTCACGGTTAAAAGGTACGGATTCTAGGAACTGCAAGATACCGCCACTTTATGTATATGCCATTTGAGTAGTTTAAGCGTGTGATATATTCGCGCTCTACCAAATCAGCTATAAGAAACTTTGTATAAGGCCTCTTTCTTGAAAGAGAACGGTTATTAAACCAAACGAGTGAACAAACGAAATAATAATGTAAACAAATTGTTGGGAGCAGTGCCATATGTTGTGTGTAACTACTGCGCTAACTACTGTCAACGCGATCACTGCTGCCTACACTAGTGTTGACGTGTGTTATATACTCTGCTAACAGTAGATATATCAATTTTTTTTGTCATCCTAAGAGCACTCTTAATCAATTACTCCGGCAATTACTTGTTTAAGTATATTATTTAATTTCTTCGGACAAATCTTCGGAGCGTCCTTTAAACATTTTGGTAACTCCGATGTGATTCGGAGCTTGTGACATTTTTCGTTGCTTAATTGTTGACTGCCGACCGTAACCAAAAAGTGAGTTGCTGACACATACGCGTGTAGTCGTTTGTCGGTCATAATTGCAAAGCATTTCGTTGTTGAACATTATAAATATAACATTATAACTTTATATAATTGCAGATTATGCGCGATTCCAGCAAGTCGGGTTATCAAACACCTTGTTTTGCCCAGGTATCGTTGCATATCTCTAAAGCCAGAGGTGTCCTTGACTATATTAAATACTGGTCTACGGAATTAATCGACCCTAATGCAATCAAAGTGCTATACACCTCACTTTTTAGATCTATTGTTGAATATGAGTCTTGTGTTTGGAATCCTCAACATCAATGTTTTATTGATTGCATTGAGTCTGTTCCAAAACAGTTTCTACTATTTGATCAGAGAAATCTTTGTTGGGAACCTAATTCACGACTGAAAATAATTATGCCTCATCGCCTCCGGATTCTGAAGACGATGATCTAAGTCCTATGAGTGACTCTTTATGCAAAATTACAGTCGTCATACGAACGACAATACTCCGTCAAACTTCACCACAAAGCAAATACTGACTTGCTTAGAAATTCTTATGGGCGTGCGCTTCGCAATTTCAAGGGTTTGGAAGACAAGCTTGCCAAATATCGGCATATAAAACCTAAATATACTGCCATCATACGCGAATATGCCAAGTGGACCACATGTCCTTAGCATCACCACAAACTACTGTCCCGACATTCTATTTGCTGCATCACTGCGTTCATAAGTCGAACAGCACCAACACAAAGCTTCGTGTCGTATTGGAAGGGTCAGCAAAATCAACACCGGGTTATTCATTAAATGACTTGCTGTTGGAAGGGTTGACCACAGAAGCAAAAATCACTTTCTTTAAAGTTGATACGTTAGAATGTCCCATCCCGATGAGTTTTTGCGAATCATCCTTTGGCGCGACAAACCCTCTGAAACCATTAAGGAATACAAACTGGATACTGTCACATACGGCACCAAGTCGGCGGCATTTCTGGCAGTTTGTACCACTGCGAGTTGGTGCGCACTTGACGAAGACAAAGTATTTCCTTTTGGTCCCAAAATAGTACGCAGACACTTTTAGGCCGATGATCTGATATCTGGTGGGAACACAATTCAAGAGGTGTGCATCTATCTTCGATAGTCTTCTTTGTAAGTGTTATGCTCCAAATCGAGAGTTGGGGTATACGTAACTCTCACCACGTCCACGTTGGAATTGTCAGCATCACATATTTTGGCGGAGTTGGTTGCTAAAGTTGCTCGCATAGTCCATTTCAATATACACTTTATTGCTGGTCGGATTCTACCATACCACTTTCAGGGATTCGAAATCCACTTTCGAAATTTGACGTTTTTGTGTCCAACCGAGTATCTCAAATTCAAGAGCTGACGTTTCAGCTCAATCCAGCAGACATTTTGTCTCGCTGTTGCACGCCAGAGGAACTCATGCGATTTAAATTTTGGCATTATGGACCACAATTTCTCACTGCGTACAGCTGTGAATATCTCAGCGTCGTTGATAAGTTCTCCTAGCCTCTGCAAAGACAGATCTGTCAAGCGTATGTAAATATCAAAACCGTTTTCCTGAGTTACGACACGTATTTGGTTACATTCGACGATTTAGGCTCCACGCATCTAATAGCAGCAAGCGCACGGCTCGCTGTCTGTTGATGACTTTTCGCTTTGGCACATATCTGCTGCTTCGTAATATACAGTAAGTTCCTTTCAGTACTGACCATTGAACTCTCTCTGAAAATAAGCCGTTATCATAATTTTTTTCTTCTTTTTTTCTTTTTTTTCCTTTGTATATAATTTTTCTGTTATTACTAGAACAACTTCAATTAAATTGTATGAACAAAAATTAACAAAACAACTTAAATAATAAGTGGGGATATAGTATAGTGTATTAAAAGGATCTATTACGGAGGTCGGCAGGGTGCGATCTTCTCAGCCGTCTCGCCACCCTAACTCCTCCCACTCTGCGTCGTTTTAGAAGGTGCCTTGCTAATTTATTTTGATGATTTTTTAAACTCTCTATATATTTTTTGGCCTGACGATTTATCACATCGCCAATTTTCGGTATTTTAAAGTCATTTTCAAGGTCCGCCGTTCGCATGAACCAAAGGGCACCAGTAAGCATACGCAATGTCTTGGCCTGCAGTACTCTCACCTTCGTGGTGTTTGACCTCGCTGCTATGCCATACACCTTCAAACCGTATCGCCAAGCAGGAGCAATTACGGTTTTGTAAATGTTCACCTTATTTCCCAAGGACAATTTCTTCCTGCTAGTTAAAAGCCAATGCAATTTACCAATCCTTTGTCTTAAGGATTTCGTGATACTTGAAATATGCGTCTTGAAAGTTAGCCGCCTATCCAAACACACACCTAGGTATTTGTAACCTGAATGGTGTTCCAGCAGCTGGTATCCAATGAAAACTCAAGGACAGAAATCCGGCCGTAAGGCGTACGTCACATTGGCATATTTGTTTTTGTTAATGCAAATGTTTCAACGTCGTGTCCAGTTTTCAAAAATATGCAAGTTTTGGTGCAGTGAGTCCGTGGCTTCGTAAATGCACTTGTTTCTGGCGAGGATGCCCGTATCGTCTCCAAACGTGGCAACGATCAGATCCAGAGGATCCTTCAGTGGACATGACCCAGGGGGCATGTCGTGCGTGAACAGAAAACTCAGACGACAAAGCATTTTTAAAGCCTGCGCAATTCCTTATTTGGCCTAGTTTCGCAGCGATTAACGAATCCGACGTCGCACATCTGCGAGAGAGTCATCTAGGTCGTTGGCAGCGCGTATGACAGATGCAGCAAAATTTCTGGAACAAGTGGAGCGCAGAAAATTGATCGACTCTTCAAGAGCGCAACCAGTGGTGCACACTTAAAACTGTTTTCAAACCGGGTTCTATGGTGATTCCGAAGGATGAAAATTTGCCATCATTTAAATGGCGCCTTGACCGAGAGGAAACAACCATACCAGGCGTAGACGGCATTTCTAGACTGGTTATCGGTCGAACTTCTATTGGGCCAGTGAGGAAAGCTGCCAACTAATGTCCTACCCCCCTAATGATGACACATGTTGAGAGTAAATCGCTCGTGGCAAAGGAAGGCAAGTTAGAGCAGGGCAAGGTGTAACTTGCCCTTGCATCATCATCGTCGTCTAATCCCCTTTCGCATTCCGCTGTAGGTTCTACGCTTTGCGCATTCATCCTTCTTAACAACTATCATTTCGCTAACAACACCAGATAATCAATCTTTTACGTCGTACTAATAACAATCTCAATCGCTTACTTTGGTACTTAAAGAACAAATAAATATTTTAAAATTTTAAAATGGAAGAAGAAAAATATGTAATAGAAAGAGAGAAAGAATACACCGCAGACGTACAATTTTGTGTTTGTATATGTGAGTTGCTTGAAAATAGACAAACGTGCTCTCTTGAGCACGCACAAAAGTATAGCGCTCTTTGTTGTATTCTTTTTGTACATGATGTTTATTTTTATGACGCGTCATAGTGTCATCGAGTCATCGCATTATCGGAAGAAGAAGTGGCATTCCAGCGTTGAGCCGATGTTGTGAAAGGCAAACAAAGTCGCTAGCAGTGTATGTATTGAAAACAACAACAGGAAGAGTGGCACGCGCTGTTATTTTTTAAGAAGTTTCACTTCTACCATGCTTGAATTGCACACATGATTTCTTTTAAACATATTTGGACAGAATAGGGTGTCTCTCCCCTAAACACAAATTGTTAATAAAATTTTTTGATGTGTCTCTGGTTTCAGTAGGGTAATTTTAGCATAACGTAACACTTGTATACAATCAATCATAGGAACCTTCACATACAATAATAAAACATCATCACATTCTCACAAAGTGAAACACCGTCATCGAGATTAGCGCTTGCCAACACATTTGGACATTCCTTTTTATTTTTATAAAATTTATTTATTTATCTTTGTTTCTGAGTTCGATTCGCGCTTTCATCTAGTGAAGACATGTTTCTAGCTGTTCCGCTCTTAATCCACTCTCACTCTCCTTAACTATCGTTCGCGGCTACGATTTATCCACAAACAAATTCACCGTTAGGTTGCTCCAACAATCGTACATCAAAAGTAAAAAAACTTAAAAAGTAAACGCCTGCGGACTGACGGTCATGCGTCTTACGCATCAGTTAAAAGAAATATGCCACGACTTAAAAAAATTGCATAGACCCATAATCTTGATAATACTGAATACACAAAGTATATTCGTCCTCAGCAAACATTGTCAGATGAGGTCATTAGTGAGGCATTGGCGACCCAGGGAAATACCGACGGGGAACCAGCTGCTCCACCTGCAACCAGAGTTCCGCCTATTACGGTCTTGAAGAAAAGCCCTAAATATGTTTACGACTTGTTGAAAAACTTCAATATAAGTGATTATTCAATAAAGGCATTCTCAATTGGCATTAAAATTTTTGTAAACTATAATGATTACTATAACACAATATGATGCAATCTAAAGGAGCTGGGCTGTGAATTCTTTTCTTACGAAAATAAAACTCCAAACGATATAAAGCAATATTCTCCGGTTTGTATAAAATGGCAAACGATGATTTAAAACCAATACTAATACAACTGGGCCTTCACTGCATTGATGTGAAGACTGTGGAAAAAACTACTACAACTGGCTATAAAGTGCTACTGTATGTTGTTTACTTGACAAACAAATCCATTACGGTCCAGCACCTGCGTAAAAATTATAGCTGCATTAACCACGCGAAATTTCATTGGGAATTCAAATCAAAGATGCCGACTAAATAAGCGCAGTGTTACAACTGCCAGCTTTTCTGCCATGTTTCCAAACAATGCAAATGGCAAGACATCCTGTGCTCGTTGTGATGGCCAAACACCCTACGTCTACTTGAACAAAGAACGATTTATTTTTATGTGCCAATTGCCAAGGGGGCATACCTCTACCGAACAAGCTGCCGTCCCGTATTTCGTACCAAAACTTACTAAAAAGGAGAGGGAAAAACTGTTTTCGGAAAGTAAAAGGCTCCAACAATAACTTCATAACAAATGTAAATTATCAAAGCCACACAAACAACAAAAATCAAAGTAGAGATATTCCAACTCTTACGTTAAATGGTACTCAACAAGCAAACCCAAACAGTTATATTTTAAACTCCAACTAGCTTGTTGCCTCCAGTAATATTAATTTGGCATACAGACATCGTGGCAGACAGTGCTTCGACTACTCTTATAGATATGAATGCTCTTACTGGTACGCTTCAAAGAGAAACATCTTTTAACCCTTCAAATGATCTCTTCACGTTCGATGAAATTAGCTCGGTCATGACGGGGCTTATTGATAAACTTGGTGCCTGCATTTGCAAATTAGAACAATTTAATACAATATCGCAACTAGCTATAAAGTATGTGTACACTAATAAGTAATTTGTCTAATTCACTAACTATTATGGCATAGAACTCTCATGCCGTTCGTAACAAAAGATTAGAGATCCAAAAGTTCTTGCATATAAATCAAATTGATATTTGCTTAATTTCTTGGCTAATGAAAAGGTTCTCCATTCCAAATTATATGGTTTTTCGTTGTTCTAGTAGGGTGGTGGAGTCGCTATTATTGTAAAAAATTATATATGGCATAGGCAAATCCCATGCCTGCAAACACACCTAATTGGAAATATTGGATTACAAGTATTTATGGATGCACAAATTTCCTTCAAAATTTTTCTGTCTATTACCCTAGACAGTCTGCAAAGTGTCTTATCAATCCTTGAGTAGCATTAAACAACAATAGCCCCAGGAAAGATATATTTAAGACTGATTTAATTAAAATCTCACGCATAGTGGGTAACTAAATTGTAGCTGGTGATTTGAATTGCAGAAATCGCCAGTGGAATCGCTCCAGAGGAAATTGTTGGGGTAATACTCTCCACGAATTGGCATCTTACGGTAGATTTTTAATACTACACCCAAAGCATTCAACTTATATACCGGCAAATCACATCTCGAAGCCTTCAACCCTAGACCTCTTTCTAACAAATTCGTCTAACTCCTTGACTGAATCCGCAGTTTACAATGACATTTCCTCTGACCACCTCCCAGTTATCACGTACTTAAAATGAAACAAAACTTACACATTACAGTATTTTATTAGATTATATTATATGTACAGTATATATTAGAATTGAAATTGGAAATTTACAAAAGAACGCTAAACGCAGCTTTCAGAGGAAGGCCAACTTTTGATATCCAACCCACTATTGAAATAATTGATAATATGGTTGATAAATTAACCTCCACTATTATTGATACGATTGGGCATACCGTGGCTAAGAACTCGAGTAAACAATACTGCCAAAGATTACCAACTTTTATTACAGCCCTTATCACCAATAGGAATACCAATCAAAGACAGTGGACTTGATATAGGTTTCCAATTCTTAAGGCCAAACTAAATCCTCTAAATCCAGATAAACTTTTTGAAATTAACAACAAAAGTTAGAATCATAAATTATTCATGCTTGATCATAGTTCTAAACCGTTCTGGAACATTACAAAAGCAATCAAAAATAAAAAACAGTTCGTCCCAAGCTTCTATCATAATAATCAGGTGTACTCTCCGAGGGACGAAAAAGTAAATATACTTAGCGAAATTTTTGCACAAATCCATCATTTAACTGATTTACTTTCTAACTCAAACGTTCTTAGTCTAGTAAATGTCTCACATGATGATATAGGAAATAATCAAGACAGGAATGCTCCCAGCGTTTCCCCTCTTGAAATTCAGGCCATAATTCGATCACTTAAAAATAAAAAAGCTCCAGAACAAGACTCCACACCAAATGTGTCCATTAAAAACTTGGCAAATAATGCAATAGAATATATATCTGTCGTATTCAACTACTCGGTCTGTATTGGTTATTCCCCACGCAAATGAAAAATTGCAAAAGTTATAGCTATTCCCAAGCCCGGTAAGCCTCCTGATACTCCTAATAGCTATTGTTCTATTAGTTTATTGTGCGACTTCTCAAAATTTTAGAACGTCTTATTAAGGCTAAATTAAATTCGCACATAGAAGCAAATAGTATCCTTCCGCCAGAACAATATGGCTTCAGGACAAGATCCAACAATGATTGAACAAACTCACAAATCTTTGATAACTTTACAGAGTTTTAATTGTCGGAGGCCACTAGGAAATAAATGGAAGGTTCAAAGCTCCCATAATTAACTCTAAAGACTCTTTTCAGAGTCTTTAATTTAATAAATAAGGTGTTTAATAGCTAAAAGATGCGCATTTTAACAGACTCGTCAGATGCCGGTAAAATATACAAGCTTGTTAAAAATAAATGGAAAGTTAAAAAATATTTTTTTACACATATGAACTCAACGTCACCAGCTTTATCAATAGACACAGTGTCTGACGAATATGAAGACTTGCCAGAGATCAGTACTCCATCACTAGTGGGACAAATATGATATTTCCTAAAATTGAAGAAATTGCTGTTCAATAATTCGGAATTTTGATCTTCCGGTCGAATCCAAGTTTCAACGAACAAAATAATGTCTGAATGAAAAAAAACTATTTGAAATTAGCCTATTAAATTTTGAGTTTAGCACCCTGGCATTCCTGTAGAAAATTATAAGCTATGTCTAGTGGAAATATGAGTTGTGGAGACTTTCTGAGGGGAGCGAAGACTCAGATTTTTGGAAGATTATCAAGGATGGTTATGTTTGAGGGAAGGCGAAGATTTTTACGTCGACGTTTGAACGCATGAACGACAACCTCCTCCGGCCAAAGTTTTGCATCACACACCTTAGGTAATTTATAGTCCGGAACCCAAATTTTAAAAGGCTCAGTGTCTCAAGGAGTTCGCTTCTTTGCATTCCTTGTGTGACTTAGAGTTTGTTATTTGTTGCGATCATGATTGACTAATTCGGAACTTCTACCCAACTTAGTTGACCAGTGGTGCTAAACTTCTGACCTTATGAGCTTATGAAGGGGGACATATATTTAGGTTAGGTACATATTGTTTTCTTTGAGGCCGAGAAATGAGAACTCCAAGCCAAAACCGCGGGAAGGCGTGGGGATTTAACGGGACCTGTTCACACAACCAAAGGCAACAAAAGGCAGTGTGCCACAAGTGTCTTCTCTATTTACTTCCTTAGTCTTATTTGGACTATTTGTAGATATAAGTCTGCTCCAATCAAAATACCTACTGTCCTGTTTTTTAAAAATTGTAGGCTGCAAGGATTACCTCTGAAAGGGTTCGAACTACAATATGGTAGGTTCAGTAGGAGTAGTCACAAGATTTCCTGTTACTCTCCTGATGATTGAATCAAGTGGTGACTGCGACTTAAAGAACACTCTTCTCGGAGCTCTGCCGAAATTGTCTCCCATAACCTAGACACCCGTGTTTGAGTGGATACTTCTTTAATACAACTGGCCTATGAAACTGCTCCGGAATGAATGTGAATTCAGATCCGGTACCGATAAGAGTCCTGGCCGTAAACTCCTCTGTGTGGAATTTTATGTTGGCCATGGCTCTCCCCAAAATTACGCCCCTTGACTTGGTCCAAAAACACTACTGCATGTTCTTTGCTGTTAATGGTCTTTGGAAAGGTTAGCTGGACTAACCAGTACCAGTGTTATGCTTTGTAATTCCACGCAATGTAATTCTCGAAGTGCTGAAATACTATTCACCCAAAATGGAAGGGAAACTGTTTTAAACCAAATAAAAATGTTTATTTAATATTATTTTATTTCAAATTAAACACACAATTAGGGTCTTCAAGAATCGTCGTAGATGTGTTGTATATGTTAAAAATGTTATATTGTTATAACATCAACAAACTCACCGTAACTCCATAAAAACAAATGTTAGCAAAGTCATGTACTAATCACACAATTGAGTGTGATAAACGAATAACTCTGAATATTGATAACATTATTGTGGATTTTTATATTTATTGTGAATAGGAAGTCTACTCAATCATATGGTAGTTGAGATATATTGTAGTATTATACATCTTAACATCGTTCTCACCAAAAATTTGCTAAAATAATAAATTATTTATTACATTTTCTGTGGTTATTTCAATTAATTTCCTCTTTCCATTTGTTTTCGGCGTTTTAAAATTGGTTCTTTACATTTGTGTATAGGACAACAGCTGATATGAACAGTCTACGACGTCAAAAAACGAAATGTGTCGATCATGAAATGTAGCTTGTAACTTTATAACTTTTTTAATTTTTATATATTTATGAGGTTCCGTGAAGTCCCTTATTATTTTTCTAATTAATAAGCAGCAATTAATTAACTCACGGTTAAAAGGTGCGGATTCTAGGAACTGCAAGATACCGCCACTTTATGTATATGCCATTTGAGTAGTTTAAGCGTGCGATATATTCGCGCTCTACCAAATCAGCTATAAGAAACTTTGTATAAGGCCTCTTTCTTGAAAGAGAACGGTTA
Source organism: Cacoxenus indagator (assembly GCA_035041755.1). Taxonomy (NCBI): domain Eukaryota; kingdom Metazoa; phylum Arthropoda; class Insecta; order Diptera; family Drosophilidae; genus Cacoxenus; species Cacoxenus indagator. Next base: position 118,772 of record JAWNKX010000366.1, read on the forward strand.
TTAAACCAAACGAGTGAACAAACGAAATAATAATGTAAACAAATTGTTGGGAGCAGTGCCATATGTTGTGTGTAACTACTGCGCTAACTACTGTCAACGCGATCACTGCTGCCTACACTAGTGTTGACGTGTGTTATATACTCTGCTAACAGTAGATATATCAATCTTTTTTGTCATCCTAAGAGCACTCTTAATCAATTACTCCGGCAATTACTTGTTTAAGTATATTATTTAATTTCTTCGGACAAATCTTCGGAGCGTCCTTTAAACATTTTGGTAACTCCGATGTGATTCGGAGCTTGTGACATTTTTCGTTGCTTAATTGTTGACTGCCGACCGTAACCCAAAAGTGAGTTGCTGACACATACGCGTGTAGTCGTTTGTCGGTCATAATTGCAAAGCATTTCGTTGTTGAACATTATAAATATAACATTATAACTTTATATAATTGCAGATTATGCGCGATTCCCACAAGTCGGGTTATCAAACACCTTGTTTTGCCCAGGTATCGTTGCATATCTCTAAAGCCAGAGGTGTCCTTGACTATATTAAATACTGGTCTACGGAATTAATCGACTCTAATGCAATCAAAGTGCTATACACCTCACTTTTTAGATCTATTGTTGAATATGAGTCTTGTGTTTGGAATCCTCAACATCAACGTTTTATTGATTGCATTGAGTCTGTTCTAAAACAGTTTCTACTATTTGATCAGAGAAATCTTTGTTGGGAACCTAATTCACGACTGAAAATAATTATGCCCCATCGCCTCCGGATTCTGAAGACGATGATCTAAGTCCTATGAGTGACTCTTTATGCAAAATTATAGTCGTCATACGAACGACAATACTCCGTCAAACTTCACCACAAAGCAAATCCTGACTTGCTTAGAAATTCTTATGGGCGTGCGCTTCGCAATTTCAAGGGTTTGGAAGACAAGCTTGCCAAATATCGGCATATAAAACCTAAATATACTGCCATCATACGCGAATATGCCAAGTGGACCACATGTCCTTAGCATCACCACAAACTACTGTCCCGACATTCTATTTGCTGCATCACTGCATTCATAAGTCGAACAGCACCAACACAAAGCTTCGTGTCGTATTGGAAGGGTCAGCAAAATCAACACCGGGTTATTCATTAAATGACTTGCTGTTGGAAGGGCTGACCACAGAAGCAAAAATCACTTTCTTTAAAGTTGATACGTTAGAATGTCCCATACCGACGAGTTTTTGCGAATCATCCTTTGGCGTGACAAACCCTCTGAAACCATTAAGGAATACAAACTGGATACTGTCACATACGGCACCAAGTCGGCGGCATTTCTGGCAGTTTGTACCACTGCGAGTTGGTGCGCACTTGACGAAGACAAAGTATTTTGTAGTATTTTCGTTTTGGCACATATCTGCTTCTTCGTAATATACAGTAAGTTACTTCCAGTACTGACCATTAAACTCTCTCTGAAAATAAGCCGTTATCATAATTTTTTTCTTCTTTTTTTCTTTTTTTTCCTTTGTATATAATTTTTCTGTTATTACTAGAACAACTTCAATTAAATTGTATGAACAAAAATTAACAAAACAACTTAAATAATAAGTGGGGATATAGTATAGTGTATTAAAAGGATATATTACGGAGGTCGGCAGGGTGCGATCTTCTCAGCCGCCTCGCCACCCTAACTCCTCCCACTCTGCGTCGTTTTAGAAGGTGCGCCTTGCTAGTTTATTTTGATGATTTTTTAAACTCTCTATATATTTTTTGGCCTGACGATTTATCACATCGCCAATTTTCGGTATTTTTAAGTCATTTTCAAGGTCCGCCGTTCGCATGAACCAAAGGGCACCAGTAAGCATACGCAATGTCTTGGCCTGCAGTACTCTCACCTTCGTGATGTTTGGCCTCGCTGCTATGCCATACACCTTCAAATCGTATCGCCAAGCAGGAGCAATTACGGTTCTGTAAATGTTCACCTTATTTCCCAAGGACAATTTATTCCTGCTAGTTAACAGCCAATGCAATTTACCAATCCTTTGTCTTAAGGATTTCGTGATACTTGAAATATGCGTCTTGAAAGTTAGCCGCCTATCCAAACACACAACCAGGTATTTGTAACCTGAATGGTGTTCCAGCAGCAGGTTTCCAATGAAAACTCAAGGACAGAAATCCGGCCGTAAGGCGTACGTCACATTGGCATATTTGTTTTTGTTAATGCAAATGTTTCAACGTCGTGTCCAGTTTTCAAAAATATGCAGGTTTTGGTGCAGTGAGTCCGTGGCTTCGTAAATGCACTTGTTTCTGACGAGGATAGCCTCTTGTTTTTATTCAGGATCATTGTAATAGACCCAAGTCTCATCCATAGTGATGAATCAACGCACAAAATCCACTTTATCTTTTCGAAAACGCTCTAAATGATTGTTTCATTGTTAGCGAATGCGGTACCCATTTTGAACACAGCTATCTGAGACCCAATACTTCAGTCAAATTATTGCTTACAGTGCCCAATGGGATGCCAGGGCTTCTACTAATTCTCTTTCAGTCACTCAACGATTTTCCAATATTATATCCTGTATTTTGTCTTCGATTTCTGGTGATGTTGCTGTTTTTGGACGTCTTGACGGGAATTGTCTTTAAGGCTTGTGCGACCATGTTTATATTCAGCAACCCATCTTTCTACTGTACTAATTGAAGCCGAAAGGTTCAACATTCGTTCATAAATTTCCTTTGCTTTTAAACCTTCCAAAAATAAAAATCCAATCACTGCACGATACTTGATTTTTTCCATTTTAAAAAAATACTGTGAAACATCGATACTTAATGGCTTGTAAACAAAGAATGAATTGAAATGAAACTTCACATAAGTTCATATGAACAGTTTACCAATATAACAACCAAAATTTAGGCTAGTCGCAACGCCCTCTATTATCGAACCGCAAAACGTATTGAACAACCTAATATGTCTGGGCAGACAGCAAGGAGCTATGTGAATTTTCTTTAAATTGTCTTAAAAATACTAAATTAATTGTTAGCTAATACGTTGATTGTATATTGGTTGAACTCACTGGAACACAATCAGTCCTACTACGTAATGTATATATACCAGTGTTAAAATAAAGAACAACTACTACTACTACTACTACTACAATGTGGCGCTTTGGCGCATATTTTCATTTCCCATCCATGAACGGCACCCATTGGTGCTTCATTTGGCAGTTCATTTTGAAAATGGACAACGTATCTATTTTACGGCTAATAACGTTAGTCAAAGAGCAGCAGCGCCACCACATACAACTCGTTTTCTCGCGGAATGCATCGAAAAGCGAAGTAATCAAGGAAATCGTGTCGTCGTGTGAATTTGTAATTAACGGATGCATTTCCACGTATTTACACCGTTCATCCCAACAATGCTGAGTGCTTTTACTTGCGTTTGTTGTTGGTAAATGTTCGTGGTCCCACAGGATTTTAACAATTGAGAACAGCTGATGGCCATTTATGTGCGACATATCCTAAAGCATGTCAACGATTGCATTTGTTGGAGGCTGAGGCTGATTGGGCTATTACTCTTTCTGATGCACCAGTTTCAGCTCTCGACATCGAATACGGGTATTATTTTCAATCATAATTGCAACATGTTTTCCAGAGAATCCGATTGAATTATGGACAAATTACCGAGTTCATATGGCGGAAGTTATTTTGCATCAAGTGCGTCGTATCAATGCTAATCCAGAAATGGAAATTACAACAAAAATTTATAATGAAGCATTGATTATGATTTAAGATATTATTTATTTAACGATAGGAAATAAAGCTTTAACTCAAGTAGGCATGACATCGCCTGATCATTCGATGCACGATATATTCAACCAAGAATTGCAGCGTAAACAACTATTTGATCGTAATTTTATTTGTACAATCAAATATTCCAATGTTGAGTGTTATGGAATTGAAGCAACTTTATTGGATGGCGGCCCAACAGCTCATTCTGCACTTAAATTGCCGTTAAATATGAAAGTTAATGAAACGCCAACTTGAAATATTCCAAAGACATCTAGAATGGCAAAAATTTTTCAACAGAGTTTCATTATTTTATGGGATGAGTGTACCATCAAAGAGTATTCATTCATATAGAGGTTACATTTCTCTAACGAGCTTTTTGAGCTTTCTTCAAATAATAAGAAGACATTGGTTTTGTTATTTGTCTGCTATTAACATCGAAGTAGCAGCACAGGACGCAGTTTAGCAACGTCATTCTGCTAATTACTGAACGCGAATTCTTGGCGCAAATTAGCGTGAAAGAAATTTCTGTATGTCACCTTTGTTTTGTTTGTTTTGATTGCCGTCACCCATTTTTATTTTGATTGTATTGATATTGTTGTGGGAATGATATGATAGCGAAAAAGGAACATGTATAGGTTTGACGCGATTTTTTTATGAATGAGGAACATGATTTTTGTTATTGCAATTCCCACCACCTACTTGTATTGGTTTTGGTGAGCCTTTTAAGGAATAAATAATTATAATAATAACGAATATATTATTCGTTCGGGCTGTTAGAAATAAAGAAATAAATAAGTAAAATTGATTTAAAATGTATATTTTGCGCTAGGTATGTCCAAAAATCCAAGTTGAATACAGCTAGTTCTAACTTTACTACCAGCTAAACAGATAAAACAGCAAGCAACTGCAAGTGTCCCATGTGAAAACGATATCAAACCAGCTGCGCTACTGCGAATACAGACAAACAATACATTTTGCCTTTGACCGCTGAACAACAAAGCGTGTGACATTTGTTTTTTCCTTATTTGCCGAACATAAGGGAAGGCAAAGATAAAAATTATTCCTGCGTTAATGAATATGTATTCTTTATGCACGCAAATTTGAAGTCAACAACGAAACACGCGCTCGGGGCCTGACAAGCGAAAATTGACTTGTAGGCTACGATGTTAAGTGCGGGGGGCGCGTGCGGGAATAAAAATTCCTCTTTTTTGCTACGCTCCCGCAACAAGAAAGTCTAGACCATTTGTTTTTTTCTTTATTGCCGATCACAACGAAAGAAGAGGAAAGAACACTACACAAAGTAAGGGTGACGAAATTTGCTTTGCGCGATTAAGACTCGAACTTTGCGGACTGTGCGTATTTCTCGTACTGACTGTACGCCAAATCTTGAAAGCATATATATAAAGCATGTAAAGCATAACAAAAGTTCAAATTATGGGGATATTCGAGTTATGGAAGACATATTATATTGATTTTTCACTATAAACGTACTCAATTCAAGTCATGGAGATATTCGACTTATAAAAGTTCGACGTATGGAAATTCGACTGTAGTTAGAAATTTCACTTGGGTTTCTTTGGCTGTTCAATAAATGCGCATTCACTGTACTTACTCTTGAAATGGATTTTGTTTTCTGCCACAGCCGAAAATTGTCTTCAAGAAGTTGAAGTCAAAAATCAAAACTTGCCATTGTGTGGGTGACCTTGTTGTGTAGGTATAGTGCGTGTATAAGATTGTATTTGTTTCTTATTGTGTGTATCTCCCGGAATATTTTTGTACGATTTTGCTTTGTGATCATTCCTACTTTTTTTGCTGGCCTCCTGGTATTTTCATTTCGTTCATATAAAAGAATATAGGCGAAATACAAGGCAGCCCTTGCTGATATGGGCTCGATTTGGTTTGTAGTTTAAAATTAAAGAAAAATCCTCCAAACCTGTTTAATATTCTCGAACACCTTGCAAAAAAGAAATTTAAAAAAATCAAAGAAAGAAGGCAGTGTTTAAAGACTTTTGTTTTTATTACGTCTTTCTTGTGTTTTTGTAATTTACTTATCATTAAATATTTTTCCCTTTTACGGCAGTTCGACGTCGGTCCATTTGCAAACCCAAGCAAACCAACAGCAACATGTTACGCTGCATACGTTGAAAAGGCAACAATACGGTTGATGTACAGAATCAGTGTCCGATTCTAATCGTGCCTGACAAGTCTCTCCTGCCTTTTTAAGGGAGAAATGTAACCTCTATATGAATGAATACTCTTTGGCCTGACTTTTGGAAAATGGTCTAAAAAACTTAAGAGAGAAATGTGAGCTCTATATGAATAAGTTCTCTCTGAGCGCGAGCGTTCGAGAAGAGAGAGAGAGAGAGCCAATTTGTACCTTACTCATCGCTGATCTTGCATATCAATTGGCATGCATGTCGCTGAGGTTTTGCTTTTATATCATTTATTTTATATTATATACGATATGTGCCTCAATTATGAATTATAATATGCTTCCAAAAATGAAACTGCTCATATATATATGTTGTTCGATTCGCACAGGCTTTCATATAAAATATAAATTATAATTTAAATAGCAAATCTATAGGAAGGTGAGCTATAATTTGCATTTTCGAACATAATAATACTTGGTTGTAAGTCACAACCGGACAGACGCCTTGCCTTAATGTGAAGGTGGAGTGAACTGATTTCTCAGAGTTTATGGCTCTGATTCTACTCCAGCGCCTGGCCCATGAGTAGAATCTATCCAGGTAGCTGGACAATTTCTCCGCAGCTTCGTTCAGAGAGGCAGAGATGAAGATGATTGCCGTATCGTCCGCGTAAGTAGCAATAATCGAATGCTCATCTATAGTTGGCAGCATATCAGAAGTATATAAAGAGTAGAGGACCGGAGCTAAGACACTACCCTGCGGGACACCGGCTCTCATGTTCCTGATGGTGGAAGTTTTGTCTCCTACCGCCGAGAGCTTCGCATTATTAGAAACTGTTTTCCAAGCAGGAGTACTTTTAATTAATGCGAAAGTTATTCGATCCATACCCTATCGAATGCTTGTTTGAAATCTAAGAAGACTGCAGAGGAATACTGTCATCTCAAACCCAGTAAGTATATGATTAACGACTCTATGCAGTTGTTCGTGCGTGCCCTGCTGCGATCAAAACCAGCCTCATCATTCCCATATTAAAACCAAAAGCAAACAAAACTGAAATAAATCATACCGACCCATCTCCTTAAACTGCTGCCTAGACAAACAAACATTAGACAAAATCACCTCCAACACAGTATGGTGGTTCTTAACCAAAAACAATCTGCTTCATCCCAACCAATTCGGATTTAAACGCGGCAAATCGGTTGCAGATAGTCTGCTTTTCCCAGACCTTCTCAGAACCCGATCGTTATCTGCCAAAAACACACCTCTCTCATCACTCTTGACTTCTCAATGCCGTTCGATAGACTCGGTGGTCACACCATCATAGACCAATTACTCTACTGGAAGATTGGGCCAAAAATTATCAACTACACACAAAACTTTATCTCAAAAAGGAAAATCACAGTACGAGTTGGGAATCAAACCTCTAAGACGTACCCCCTTGAAAACGGCATCCCACAGTTTTCACCAATATCCGTTATACTGTTTTTTATGGCCTATAACAAATTAGCCACTATAATTAGCTTACACAAAGAAATCCACTTCAGTGCGTTTACAGACGACTTCTTTCCAATTATCAATTTCAATAGAAACAAAAATATTAGCTACAACTTGGACTCCCTTTTCCAAAACATACAAAGCTGGTGCGCCTATTAGGGTGCACCCCTATCATTGCAAAAATGCCAACACCTACATATATGCCGCAAACACAATTGCATGTGCAACATCTCACGCAACAACATGGAAATCCCGACAACCTACGCAGTGAAAATCCTCGGCCTAACCATTAACAACAAGTACAAGTGGGACACACACATCAAAACACTTATACCTGCCTTAAATCAAAAACTCAATATAATAAAATGCTTGGCCAGCAAGTAATTCAACTGCAACACACACAAACTCTTAAGCAAAACCAAAGCCATATTAATCCCAAAAATTGATTATGCCCGATTCATATATGGGCACATGCCAAAATCTACTCTTAATAAACTAAAACCCACACTTAATGCGGCAATCCGGATTTCTTTAGGAGCACTTCGCTCCACATCCATCAACAACATGCTATACGAAACTAACACACCTACAAACGAAACAAAAAGAGACTACATCCTATCTAAAATGTATAAGACACTACTAAACTCCACAGGCACGCCTATTAAGAAATACATAAAACAACACTCACCACATAAAACTCCTCAACTCACAACGGACATAGCAAGAATAATAAATACTTGCAAGAACAACAACATACCATATCCCCCCAACAACCACTAGACACTAAATCCGCCAGGCTTCTCCCTGATTCCCTAATAAACACCTCACTCCGCATCTACCAGAAAACTATTACCCCCCCCCAAACTACACACAACACTTCCCCCGAATTAAATCAAACCTTAAGAACCACACCTTCATCTATACCGATGGATCATTCCAAAATAATATTGCAACCTACGCCATCACAACCGAAACTCCATACTCCAATATGACATTACACCACACTACTCCTCAATCTTCTCCGCAGAAGCAATAGCCATTCTCGAAGCAATAAAACTTATTATAAAAAAAGAAAACCAAAACTTCGTTATTTGCACCGACTCACCCTCGGCAATAGACGAAATTTCTAACATCAACAATCACAATACGCAGCCCTACACCATGAGATCCTTCCTCATAAACGCCGCCCCAAGAATTAAAATTCTATGGGTCCCAGACCACTCTAATATAAAAGGCAACGAGCTGGTAGACAAAACAGCCAAAGCCACCCTAAACATGCCCATTATCCTAACCCAAAACACCAACCCAACAAATATTAACAAATATCTACGAAGTAATTTATCAGACAACCTCAAAAACAACATTACCAAATGCAATAAATGGTACCAAGCCATCAACACAAACTCCCTACATAGAGATGACTACTTAAAGAAACTAACACAACTAAAAGTCAACCGAAACGACAAAATCAAAATCCTTAGACTCAAATTAGGACACACCAAACTCACTCACCTACACTACAACGACCCAAATGAAACACCTCATTGCCCCAACTGCCATTCAACCTCAAACACCGACTTAGATCACATACTAACATCATGCCCTGCAACCACAAGATCCAATAATAGAATCTTCCAAAATAAAAATCCCAAAACCGCACTCACAAATCCCACAGAAGAAAATATTATCGAATTCATAACATATCTAAAAGAAATAAACATATATCACAAAATTTAAGCCAAACGACATGTAGATATGTAAATTCTAATATTGTACCATAGTATATAAGCTAGCCTTCAGTTCCACTCTATACTTTGAGGAGTTAAGACGTGTCACTTTATACGTGCCCAAATCGATAGTAATTTACGACAACAAAACCATAACAGTAAACGCAATAAACAAACAAGTGCATAAAGAAGAATTAAAATAAAACGATACCAACAACCATACATAAGAACAGTTACAACAGTAACGGAAATATTCTTATCAAAACAAAAAATGTAGCACAAGCCAAAAAACTTATTAAATTCACCTTTCTCACCAACGAAATTCAACTCGAAGTAACAGAGCACTGCTCACTCAACAGCTCCAAAGATGTTATTTACTGCAACAACCTTGAGGGACATTCCTGAAGACGAAATTGCTAACGAGCTCAAAAACCGAAATGTTACTGAGTGCAAAAAAATTTAAAAAAAAGATAATAATAACACTTTAAAGGAAACTGGACTTTATATAATCACTTTCGCCTATCCAAACTTATCATCCAACATCAGCATTAGCTACCAAAAAGTTCTCGTACTACCACACATTCCTTTACCTCTCAGATGCAATAACTGCGGCAGATTTGGACACCCAACTAAAGCCTGCAAAAGCGTTAAACTCTGCCTAAACTGCAACCTACCGGACTACGTCGACCTAGAAGCAATGGAACCATGCACCAACCTTCATTGTTGCATTAATTGAAGAGAAAACAACGTCCACAATTACCACCACAACCCTCGTGATCGTCAATGCCCTACCTTTATCAAGCATTAAGAGATTCAAGCCAACAGGGTCCTCGAAAAAACTGACATAAAATTTGCGCAAAAAATATACCATGATCGCCACCAACTATCCTTTACTGCAATTGCCCGATCTTCCCAGACAACAACAAACACTAACCATAACTCCAATCCAACGTCAAATAAAAAACTACGTTGACATGGATACGCTGCCTTCTACCAACATCACCAGCGAGCAACCCCCCATCACCCCACATCATCCAGAGCCAATCATTGATGATACTTTGGACTCCTCATCGCCGGGCGACGGTAAACTTTTAGCCTCTCCAAAGGCCACAAATTCTGTAAGAAAAATCCCGCTAAAATCTAAACCCCCTCTAAAACCAATTATAAAAAAGAGGAGATATTAGAAAATTTAATATAATTTAATATACTTTCTGAGACAGAGCTGTGCCTCAAACGACCTATCCGAAGGACATCTTGTAATAGCTATATACTGCAGCAAAAGCATCCACTTAACAACACTTCATACTCACCCACATAGTTGAGTGATGGGCGTGGTTTCTTCATTTGCTGTCACGCTACAACTCAACGCTACTAATTGATCAAACCCACACAATTTCTACGCAATCTCCAATCTACTCTCCTTTATTTCCTTTATTATGGTTCCTAAGATATTACAATGGAACTGCAATGGTTATTCTAACAATTATGATCACTTACAAATCCTCATAAAAAAATATAATCCAAAAATCATCACCATCTAAGAAACACATTTTAACTCATTGTCTAATATTCCAACACCTATCAACTATAAAATTTATGCCTGCAACTCCTCATCTGGTTTATCAGAAGGCGTTGCCATCCTCGTCCATTACTCTGTACAGCACAAAAATGTTATCCTCCCACAAAATTTTGATTCGATTGGTGTAACAGTCCACTCAAAAATCAAATTCAACGTTATCTGCTCATACATTCCCCCAAACAAACCATTCTCTATTAACAACCTACGTAATGCATATGATAATCTCACACTTCCCTCGTTAATCTCTGGAGACTTTAACAGCTGGCACTCTTTATGGGGCTCGCCCGCAAACAATCGTAGAGGAAGCACAATTTTCAAATTTTTAGCTCAATCGCCATTGTCCATTTTAAACGACGGATCCCCCACTCACTTTAGCAACCTTCATTCCGTCACTCATATAGATCTCACTTTTGCTACAACTACACTTGCGCTAGAATCAACATGGAAAATAGAATCTGATAGCTTTTCAAGCGATCACCTTCCAATAATAAATCATTTTGAACACTCCCCCTCCCTTCCTTCACTTCGACAAAATTCAAAACTGATTTTGCAAACTGGACACTATATAAAGAAACCACAAATATCTATCACCTTAAACGCCCAGTAAACACAAACTTAAACCAAGAATAAGCCAATATCATAAAAATCATCTGCAAAAGCGGTAACATTTCTATTCCACAAAGTACATCCAACCCACATCATAAACGTTCAGTTCCTTGTTGGAACGTAAACCTCCAAAAACTCTAAGATATTAAAAATCATAATTGGTACGCCCTTAAGCGCAATATATCCACTGAGAATATTTTTAAATTCAAAACGCCGAACGCACTCCTAAAGCGCGAAATAAAATTCTCTAAACGCCTCTCACTAGAAACATACACTTCATCTATAAACCCAAACACGTCTACATCAAAAATCTGGAGTACCATTCGTACCTTTTGTGGCTTAAAACCGTCCCACACAAGCCATCCCGACGGTACAGGACACGGTGGGACTGCTATCATTATTAAACAAAACATTAAACATAAGGTACTGCTTCCATTCCAAGAAACCTATATCCAGTCGACAAGCATACAAATCTTCGACTTATCCGGACCACTAAGAATAACAGCCGTGTACAGCCCACCAAAGCACAATATCTCACAGTCGCAATACCTTGACTTCTTAAAAACTCTCGGACAACGCTTTATAGCTGCAGGCGCCTACAATACGAAGCATACAGACTGGGGCTCCAGAATATCAAACAAGAAAGGTAAAAACCTACAGGGTGCACTGCTGTTAGCAAAAGCTAAACATCTTAGTACCGGCGAACCCACGTATTGCCCAACAGACAAAAATAAAAAGCCAGATCTCATTGACTTTTATATACTCAAAGACATAGACTTAAATAAATGTGTCATAACATCAAGACTGGAACTATCGTCAGACCATACAGCTATACTACTCGAACTTAATTCAACTGAAGTGAACACAACCAAGTCCAAACTATGGCACAGCAACAAAACTGACTGGGATACCTATCGAGAATACATTAACACAAACTTAAAAACAAGCATTCCACTGAGATCACCCGACAACGTAGAATCAGCTATAGTCCAACTAAACGATACCATTGAGAAGGCAGTATTGTAAGCAACTCCGGACAAGATAATACACCATGTAAAGCAATACACACCCCCTACGCGTCGCAAATTGATATGTACAAAAGGAAAACTGAAAAAAGCATGAACCATTTGCAGATCCCCCGATGCGAAAAATAAATATAACAAGGCAACTAAAGAAATAAAAAGATATCTCCAAAATCAGAAAAATTATGAAATCACGAAGTATTTACAGAGGCTAACTCCGACAAGCTTTACCGACTACTCCCTGTGGAAAGCTACAAAAAAACTGACAAATAAAACAATACACCAGGCACCTATAAAAATGGACAATGGATCATGGGCAGTAACGAACCTAGACAAGGCGACAGTTCTAGCGAATTATTATGAAAAAATATTTGCTGATGAAACTATTAACGAAGATGACTGTCATATAAACTCGACAGTCACTCCCCAGCCAACTCGCCTAAAAAAATATGCATATGTATGTATACAGCACGACATAAAGCCCAAAAAAACACCCGGGTATGACAAAATTGACGGAAAACTTTTAAGGGAGCTACCACTTCAAGCAGTGGTATACATACTTATATTTTCAACGCGGTAATTAGATTAAATTACTTTCCTAAAGTATGGAAAGTGGCTGAAGTCATTGCAATTCCAAAACCTGGTAAAGACGTATATAATCCAGCATCATATAGACCAATTACTTCCAGTGCTGTCAAGAATATTCGAGAAGCTCCTGTGCCAGCGACTGTTACCTATTATAGAACGCAAACATATAATACCTGAACACCAATTTGGCTTTCGACGAAAACACTCGACCATACAACAAATCCATCGTGTGACTCATAAATTTTTAAACGATCTTGACAACAAAAAGTTCTGTATAGGAGTTTTTCTAGATGTAGAAAAGGCATTCGACAAAGTTTGGCACAAAGGACTAATCAGAAAATTGCGCAATATATTCCCGCATAACGTACTACAGATATTAGTACACTATATCACAGAAAGACATTTTTTCGTTAAGTACTCAGATGAATATTCCACATTAAGAAAAATCAAAACAGGCGTACCACAAGGAAGTGTACTAGGACCGTTATTATACACTATGTTTACAGCGGACATACCATCACCAAATGACGACGCTTCAATCATAGCCACATTTGCTGATGACACTATAATACTTAGCGCACATAGACAAGTAAACATAGCAATATCCAAACTACAACAACATCTGGATACTACCCTAAGGTGGTTTGAAAAGTGGCAAATAAAAGTAAATAATACCAAAACAGTACATGTTATATATACAACTAAAACTAAATTCACACCACCTCGTATAACGATTGACGGAGCTGACGTAAAAATTGAAAATGTAGTCAAATACCTAGGATTATATATTGACAACAAACTCAACTGGAAATACCATATACTTAAAAACGGGATCAAATCAAGCTGAGGATTAGTCAATTATATTGGCTGCTCAAATCAATGTTAACATTAGAAAACAAAATACTGATCTACAAAGCCATTATAAGACCAATCTGCACGTACGGAGCACAAAGCTGGGGAACGGCCAAAAAATCAAATACAGACATAATACAAAGACAACAATCAAAAATAATTCGTATGATCACCAAGGCTGGGTGGTATATAACTAACAATGATCTGCATCGTGATCTTAATATTCCAACAGTAACAGAGGAGATTACAAAAATAAGTCGTATCTACCAGACCAAGCTTACCCAACACCCAAATGTTGGTGTCAACCTACTACCAATATAGGAACTCCAATGCAGACGCAGGTTACAGAGGACAAGGCCAGTGGATCTGGTTGAATAAATTCGAAGCTATATATATCTCAATACCTCTTTCTTTTTTTTTTTGTTTTTGTTTAATGTGTTTATTTTTGTATTTTATATTCTTATTACATTTATGTTTACTTTACTATATTTTGCTCTATAATTGTATTAATTTAATTTAAATGTATATTATTTTTGTTTCTATTTTGATTTTTTTCCCCTACATCCTCACAAAAATGAAAAACTTTTGTGATCTGCTCACATAAATTGTCATAAAATGTACTAATAGTCTTAATAAAAAATAAAGACATATGTACACGACATATGGGAAATATAAAAAAAAAAAAAAAAAAAAACCGTCCCACTCTATACACGCCATACACAGCGCCAACACACAAAACCCAATCACTGACAGTTACCTTTTAACAGAAGAATTCGGCACTAACTGGTCGAACGGTTCAAACGACATAAACTTTTCGACTACTTTTCGCTTACACAAAACAAACCTACTCCCTACCCTCACTCCCTATACACCCTCGTCCACAGCAAAAATAATTGAAACCCCAATTAATTCTTTTGAATTAAAATTCGCACTATCAAAAATTTTTTTTTTTTTTACATTGAAATAGTAGGTACGCAATGACCACACAATGATCTCACATGGGGCAGGCCCAAGTGGCATCACCCAGTCACATAGACTGAGCTCAGCTGGTGTTAATTGCTAAGTTCTTTGGTGAACATGCGATACCAAAGCTAATGTCTACGTACTAAATATTTGGCTACAGATAAAAACATCATCTGCCTCTAATAAACATGAAATATTAAACTAAATCTAAGACTTAATTTAGAATTCAATACCTAAAATGATATAGACAATTCCAACAAAAATTTAAAAGTTTTGAAAGTAAGTTATGCATTAATTCAATTAAGCCAATAATGTAGAGGTGGAAATATCAGAGTTTAGAACATCACGGCGAAGCAAAGTCTCAACGAAAACAATAATGACAAAACTGAAAGGAAAGTTGAAAGCGACAGATGAAGTGGTAGTAGAGGGGGTAATGGTAGGACGAGCTATTGGATTTGGTACGGGATGGGAAGATTGGGTAGATATAGAAGAAAGTATAGAAGAATAAGTTGGTAAAGGTTGGGAAGAAGGAGAAAAAGTTGGAGAAGTTGAAGCTAAAGTCACAGTATTAGGACATGGAATAGGGGAAGACGAATAAGTAGTGGGGCGAAAGTTGAAGTAGTAGTAGAGGGGATATGGCTGAAGGATCTACTGGAATTAGAGGGGGATGGGACGTTTGGGCAGATATGGAAGAAAGAGTAAGTGGGTAAAGGTTTGGAAGCAGTAGAACAAGTTGGTGGGAAATGACAAGAAAGAGGTTGAGAAGACGAAAAATGAATAAGTGGCGCTGTGGTAGGCACAAGATTGTGAGGGGATAATGGCGGAAGTTGTACTGGATTAGCCGTTGGAGACGAGTCAAAAGAGTACTCCATAACATTTTTGCCCCAGCATCAAACTCTGAGGCGAGCTCAGTGAATAGTTTTTTAAGTTTGTGGTATTTATTTCGGATACGGTGGTACATCATTGAGAAGTCACCCTGGCGTTTGAAGCAGGTGGGGCAAGACCACCTGATGCCACTAGATGCAGGATTAGCTGTACCGTAAAGTCGGTCGTGGTCACGACCAGTCAACCCAGCGGACTTAAGGTGGGCAATGCTATCCCACATCCAACAAGAGACCCCTCTAAGCTTATCTTTATTAAAGTTGTCTTTGTTGGTGGAACCCCGAATACAGCAACCCATTTGACACGAAATATTAAAACCGTAGGTAACAAAATTTAAATAAAATGAGAGCAAAATAAGACAAATAAGATAGCACAAAATGAATAAATGAAATGAATATAAATCAAAAAAGAAATAAATTTCAAAAATAAATAAAAGAATAAAAATATAAATTTTTTTTTTTTTGGATAAATTTATAAAAGCTTAAAAATTAATGAATATATCAAATAAATAATAAATAAGCAAAAATAAATATAATAAAAATAATAATGAACTTGAAAGTGAAAATTTTTAAAATTTATTTTCAAAATTTATTTGTGAGTATCAACACACTGTGCAAAAAACACAACGACTTAAGCTCGAATGTTGACACTCTCAGCTAGACAGAGATAAAATTGGAAAGAGACAAGTGAGGTGAATTATTGGTTTTTATAAAAGACTTTCCAAGAGAGCAAAGAGGAAATACAGGTATTCAAAAATAAAAACTGCTTATCGAGAGCAAGAAGGAAACAGGAAAAGACATTTTAGGCAAAAACGATTTAAAGGAGAACAAAGCAGAAAAAAAAGGAGATTGAACTCAATATACACGAAAGCCAATTTTAAGTGTTGTACTTGACAAAATAATTACACAATGTTAAGCACAAAATGTATATTATATTATTAATATATATATATATATATATATATATATAAATAAAAGTAAAGATCGAAAACGATAATAGACAAATCAACTGCCAAATGCTAGTCAAACTGCGGAGAAGATGTAAAACAAACACGTCTGTTAAGCACAAACACAAAAAGAGAATTAAAGGTAAAACTCCAGGTCTGGACAGAATCTCCTACCCCATGCTAAATAATCTTCACCCAGCAGTCACATCACGTCTCCTCGACCAATATAATAACATCTTCAATAAATTCCTCCCACAACACTATAAACTGAGCAAAATCATCCCCATAACTAAACCTAACTCCGACAAAACTGAACTCAATAGCTACTGACCCAGTTCGCTAAACTCTTGCTGCGCCAAAACTCTAGACAAAATAATTGCTAACCGTCTATGGTGGTTTGTGTCCCAAAACAAATTAATCAACAGTCGGCAAACTAGATTTTATGACTACCTCTCGAGCATCTTATTTGACTTCACCAAAGCGTTTGACAAGGTAGGAATCCACTCCGTCATAGATGAGTTACATTCATGGAAAATTGGCCCTAAATCATCAACTATGTCACTAGCTTCATGTCTAATAGAAAAATGGTAGTATATTCAAACAACCATTTCTCTTCAGTTCTTCCTCAATTCAACGGCATTCCGCAAGGCTCTCCCCTCTCCGTCGTCTTGGTCATAATTGCATACAACAAACTAAAGAGATTAATCCTTAAACATAGACATTTCGACTTCTACGCCTACGCCGATGATTACCTCATTGTCAAAAAAATAAAGAAGTGTACCTCAATAAACATAAATCCACTAATAACAGATATCTTCTCCTGGTGTGATTATTCGGGTGCAACTCTCTCGGTTCCAAAATGCAAACATTTGCACATTTGTAGAAAGCATTCCTGTCAAGTCAAAATCTCTTTCTCTTTAGCTCCGATTGCAGACGTTAAAATCCTCAAAATCTTAGGTATCACCTTCAATCACAGATACAACTGGAACAATCACATTCTAAACCTTTTAGCCTCCCTTAACTCCAGTCTAAACATAATCAAATGTCTTTCAAATTACAAATACAACTGCAACCAACTATCTGTGATAGATGTCATAAAACGTTTGATTATGTCAAAAATAGATTAGGGCCTTCATCTCTATGGAAACTCACAACCCTCCATTTAAACAAGATCAAAGTAATTTACCACTCAGCCATTAGATTTGCCCTAAGAGCTTTTAGATCTACTCCTATAAACAATATGCTTTTCGAAACCCAAATAATGCCAATAGAAACCCGTAAGCAGATTCCGATAGCAATGCTCATTAAACCAATACTTCTCTCGAATGACTCTCCTTTAGCAGTACCCCTCAAAAATATAGCTAAATCTAAAAATCCAGCACCAAAAATTCCCTCTGCTCTCCACCGCTCCCTGCTACTCAACAGAAGCTTTAGCCTTCCAACCAAACCAATACCCTTAATCAAAAGCACATCCTCACCCTTCACACTAAACCACCACTCCTCTGTCCACAATTCCTATCTTCACCAACTTCCGAAGACTTCCATGCCACCTGTAATATACCAAAAAGAATTCCTACGCCTTAAAGAATCCCTACACTCTCATGTATTCGTATACACAGACGGTTCCAAGTCGGACTCCGGTTCCTCCTCCAGCACAAAGCTTCTTTGCTATTTGTACCGACTCAGTTTCTTCATTACAAGCTATAGCCAATACTTCCAATCAATCATATTACCCCCAAACAATCAGGCAGACTCTTGCGAAAAAATCACTGATTATCTGAACCCTTGGCCACTGCAACATCACCGGCAACGAAAAAGCAGATAAAGCTGCTAAAGATGCATTCACATTCCCCCTCATTTTCCAAGAAAACTACAATATAACTGATATCATAAAACACATTAAAACCCACTTTAAAATAAAACTGAACTTACTCATTGCTTCCACTAATAACAAATTATACAACACTCCAAAAAACACCATTTACGATTACGGTCGACTACTGCTTGATCAGACGTCGATCGTCGATTATTCTCAAAAATCTGTTAGCTACGTCTCGGCCACACGAATCTTACCCACTCCCACGTTTTCGACCGCTCCAACTCTTCATCCAATATCTGTGAATTCTGCAACTCGAATACACCTATCACAGTAAAGCATGTTCTCTATGATTGTCACTTCTTCTATAGAAATAGAATAAAAACTCTTAGCCACCTTGACCCTCTTACAATCTTTTGGCAATCTTTAATCCTTCCAAAGGTAATTTACCCAAGCTCATTAATTTCCTAAAATCATGCAACTTATTACGCCAATTATGAAATCCAACATAAATATTATTAATAAAAGTAGTTTATAAGTTCTAATACTACATTGCAGATACCCACATACATATAATATTACTATTAATTATATTGCTAAGTCTTTTAACTATTACTATTATCACTATTATTGCTAATATCTTGATTAGTAATTAAGCTTAAGGCCTTGATGCTATAGCTTTGTTTAAGTTTATCTGTAATTTGGCATTGCATTTAAACTTTCTATAAATAAATAAATAAAATATAAGTTACCCCTAGCTGTAACACACACACAATTTATATAATAATTATAATATATTGTAATAACCCTACATTACCACCGGGCCGAAGGCCGCAGCAGCCAGCTCCCCCTCCGAGGTTAATCTTAGCTTTTTAAACTTTATTAACTTTATTAAGTAAATAAATAAATATTTTTAATATATTGTACAAGTTTATTGATTTTAGGTACATAATTGTTTTTGAGATATTGTCTATAGTTGGGTTGAAAATTGCATTGTGTTGATCATGACGGGGAAAGAAATGAAGTTTTATGTTTATGAAATTATGACATCCTGAAAGAATGTGATTAACTGAATATCACTGAAGTGATATTAGTGTTGCAGTAACAGCAAGTATTAGATGAAGTTCCTGTATGGTCGAATAAATGAGAATGGGTTAGGTTTATGTGACCCAGACGTAGTCTGATGATTCTAGTAAGATCACGGCGGGAAAATTGGCTATGGTTAGCATAACTATAGATGTTGTTTTGTAGGAATTGTAATGGTTGTAAAAGGCATTTGTACGTAAAAAAAGAGAGTTATTTTTGCTTGTGGATAACGTTGATGTGTTTAATAATGTCGAGGATATTGTGATTGGTGTTGAAGATCAGAGAAAGGAGAGTGGCGGTTTTAGCGGCGTTGTCAGCTTTTTCATTGCCAGATATTTGACAATGTCCTGGGACCCAGATGATAATGACCTTTGGGGACAGAGTTTGAAGGTTTGGTGTTAAAAAGCTTAGGTATTGAGGGTAATGAGTCGGTGCAGATAGCAGTCTGGTGGGGTTTTGCTATGTGGATAGTATTAAAGATGGCTATAATTTCTGCCGAAAAAATACTGCTATGATATGGAAGTATATATTTGAGAGTATTGTTGTAACTATACTGAAAGATGTACCAGAGTCTGACTTGGAGCCGTCGGTGTAAATGAAGTTATATGCTTTGAGTGACTGTTATAAGTTAAGAAAAATTTGCCGGTATGTTGAAGAAGGCGTGGAAGATTTAGGTAGGTCGTGTAGTGATATATTTAATAGGAAGTTGACCTGTAACCAGGGCGGTGAATTATGTCGAATATTAGGAATTGGAGATGTAGGGAGCTCAAGTAATTTATTTAGGTTTATGGCATTTAAAAGCGCGGAGCGAACTTTGGGGTTTGTTTTTTTGTCATGACATATATTTATAATGGGGTTAGCTGAGGACGATGTTTTGAAGAGAAGCATGGGTTTGATGAGCTTGGCTGTTATGAGGTTGAATCTATTTTCCAGGGGAGAGATGTCACATTCATAGAGAAGGTTGTTGATGGACGTAGATTTAAAAGCGCCATTCTTATAGCTGAATTGTAAACGGACTTAATTCCATTGGTTTGGGAGACTGGTGCGTTTCCGTAGAGATAAATGCCAAAATCTATTTTCGCCACTATAACGAGTTTAACGACTGGTCTTTATCTTTTTTGAGAATTTTTTGCACTCCTGGACTTCTTGGGTTTTGAGTTCTGAGGTGATTTCGTCTTCAGGTATATTTCACAAAAAGTTTGTGTAGATTATTCCTTTACATGAGTTGAGTGAATTGTGTTCGGTGATGTCGACTCCTGTGGAACCTTTGCGAGTTTGATTAATTTGGATGCTTTATTCTTATTTTTTATTTTTATAAGAGCAGAACCATTGTGGAGTAGTTTAACTTCTTCGCACAAACGTAATTATCTTTTTTGACCCACCACCCGCTTTCTAAAGTTTCATGCTGTCAAGACAAACGCCTTTTGATTCAAAAATTTGGCGCCCAACGTGGAGCTCTGTGCAAATTAAGATTACTGCGCAGTCAATCGTAATCATCATCGTCGTCAGTCGCCCGCTGCGGGACTCCATACCGCTGTTGGAGCAGTCCATCGTCGTCATAGTCGTCGCTAGTTCGCTGTTACGGAACTTCCACGTTGCCATCTACACACCCCTTGCAATTATGGTCGTTAAATTTCTCACTTGGAATTAGCTATTGTGAGTATCCCCATATATACTCATGCATAACTGCATACATACATATTTATTACATCGCCCTTGCTGGAATTCATCTGTTGCTAACGTCGCATCCCGCTTCGGTAATTTCCCGTGCGTTTGAACAAAAGATCGAACATTGTTGTTAGTGCGCTGAAACACAACACTAAGCTGTATTTCTCGCTTCTCCGTTGTTGTTGTTTGCCTTTTGCGTTTTCCTTCTTCCACCTTTGCGATCGCCGTTATAAGAAGTTTTGCACTGCACATGCTACATTTGAGACAAAAGGCTAGTTAACACACATATAGTTATTTGCACTTTGGCATATTGGTTAAAAAACTTGTGCGCGATTATTATATTAATACAAATATTATGTCGCTCTACGTCTTTATAAGGCAACGTGCAAGTGTTAAACTTAATATATCGGGGATAGAGGCCGTTGTTGATGTGCGGTAAGATGGAGTCTTGCTGTCTCCATTGGAACTATAATATCGTCTTGATATATTGGAGTCCTATTTCAAGCAACCATTGGCCATCCAAACGGAAATCGAAAACTTGGATTCAACATATGTCGGTCGAGAAGGCTAATATGTGAACATAAGGACGACCGTAAATGATCAGCAAGGGAAGAATAGGCATAACACCATTACTCATCATACACTCGCTCACTCATCTTTCAACATTCAATCATCGAAATTGCCACGCTTGTCATTATCAAGTTTCGATGGAAAGTACGCCGATTATAAAAACCTAATTTCTTCCTTTAACGAAATAATCGAGAGTGAATACCATCCATCGAACATTGAAAAATTTAACCATTTGTTAAACTGCTTGAAGGGTTACAGTTAAAGCCATTCAAGTAACAGCTGAGAACTATCCAAATTCACTAAAACGTCATAATGAGCGCTATGATAATCCCACTCTAATTTTTTTCTGAAACAATCGCTGCACTGTTGCCACTCCAATCAGTCGAAAAATCTAACAGTGGCCAGCTACGGCATTTGATTGATAGTGGATCCGCAATATACAGTTCACTCTCATCAATAGGAACTGGAAACGATATAGCACAAGCAATTGCGCATTTATATAGTTATGGACATATGCGACCAACGGACTCGGAAGAAATGGAACGAATCACTCGACTTCGAAAAACTTACATGTGCTGGAACGTCACTGTCAATTCCTAGTACCACAACAACAATCAAATCACGCATATCGTCTTACCAACTATCGCTCCAGTTTTGCATCACGTCACATATTGCTTATCAGCCTGACGCTGGTATTAACACTTCTTCTTTGAACCTGCCAAGCAGTACACCATTAGCAGATGAGAAATTCTATCCGTCACGCCGTGTAGATTTACTGCTTGGCACTGAAGTGTTTTTTAGCTTCTTTGTGTTGGCAGAATCAATCTGGGACCGAATTTTTCATTTTTGTAAAAGTTCTTGTTTGGATGGGTTGTCACTGGGAAATACCATCAACATCGGCACAAAAAATGAATTGTTTGTTTGCTATCTTGCGAGGAATCTGTAGAGAGGAATTTACAGAATATGTGGGAATTGGACGTGCCAGGGACTGGTGAACAGAAGCCCGACCATCGTAGTTGTGAGGAACATTTCATAACATCCACACAACAGAATTCTGACGGTCGCATTGAAATTCAATTACCTTTTAAAGATGATCCAAACCGTCTAGGCGAATCATTTGATATTGCACGTCATCATTTTTTTTCTCTAGAGCGTCGACCTTTAGCGTCACCACAAGTGTACTCTCAATATAAATAATTCAGGGAAGAATATGAAGAACTTGGTCATATGACACCAGTCACCACACCGAAATTGTATGAACCACATTACTACATTCCTCATCATTGTGTGTTCAAACCTATCAGCGTATCAACCAAGTTAAGGGTCGTTTTTGACACCTCTTGTCGCACATCTTCGCAAGGTGCCAGTGTCGTCGAGTTATTTTTTTAATTCGATGATCTACTTTGCGGAGCTGATGACATTGTGACATTACGAGGAAAGAGTTGCTAAGATTCTTGATAGAGGATTATTTCTTCTGTGCAAATGGCACTCTAATCATCAAAATTCCTGAGTGAAGATAATCTGAAACAACTCTCTATGTGCGACGAGCAAGCACAGACGTGACTTGAGCTTTATGCAGCATATTTGTTATCTCATATTTATGCTAAGATCAAGGTCGGTTTTACCAATAAACTTACAGCTGTCTACTTAGGGTCTGACTCTCAGATCGTATTACATTAGTTGCAGAAACATTCAGTCACACTGTCTACCTTTGTCGAGTATCAACCATACAGGAGCTTACAGCCCAAGCTCATTGGAGATTCTTTCATACAATCCTGCGAATATTGTTTCTTGTAGCTGTTGAATTAACGACTTTGCAGAAATCCTTTTTTTTTACTGGGCCCAAGTTTTTGCGTGAAGCATCATCGAAGGGCCAGATGGAAAATGCGCTATAGACATTGATATTAGGATAGTTGATTTCTAAAAAACGGAAAAGTATGTTTCTTGTATATTTCTTAATTTGCAGCACTTTCTACAGGGAACTGGCAATTCAATCAACAATGTTCACTCACTACTAAGGAGCTTGATCATGCACTACATTGAAACATTTGGAACATTCCGAGACAATTATTTTGAGAAGATTTACGTTGACTTAAAAAGGGAAAACCACTAACCAGCCCTTTGAAATTTTTAAACAATTCAATTTTTAGACAATTCCACTAGCTTTGAGCTACTTAAAGTCGGAGATAAAATCGAAAACGCTGATTTAACGGAATGTCAACATCCATTTTGGATAGTTAATGCCAGAGACGTGGCTCGACGTATTGCACAGCAGTGTGTCCATTGTGTTCACTATCGACCACGGCTACAACAGCAAATTATGGGCGAACTGCCAGTGGAACGTTTCTAGGCAGTTTCTAGGCTATTTTATCGATACGGTGTTGCTTTTTGTGGACTGATCAACACGAATATATATGGCAACGTCATTTGTTTCGTCAGTAAAGCTGTACACATTGAAGTGGTGTCAAATTAGTCCACGGATGCATTCTTATCTGCTCCCAAACGTATGGTTGCACGTCGGGGTTTACCATCCGGCATCTATTGTGATAACGCAACGAATTTCGTAGGAGCCTCGACTAAATTGCGTGAATTGAAGTCGCTTATGTTCAATAGAGATACTCAAGAAGCAATTCATACATATTATACGTCAGAATTTATCAATTTTCATTTTATTCCACCCAGGGCACTCCATTTCGGTGGTCTTTGGGAGGCAAGTGAAAAGTGCGAAAGGCTTGCTGAATCGCTCTTTGATGAACACCTCTGAAGGTGTATATTATGTTATATTATATTGTATTATATTATATTATATTATATTATATTATATTATATTGTAGTAATAAGTATATCTGATGTTAGTGCAATGTTAAGTTATGTTATGTTACAGCAATGTTAGCTATAAGAAAAGAAATAAAAGAGTGGCATTCTGAATACGGCGGTCAAACCGAACAGACGTGTTTCATTACTGCAATATTATATTATATTATATTATATTATATTATATTATATTATATTATATTATATTATATTATATTATATTATATTATATTATATTATATTATATTATATTATATTATATTATATTATGTTATATTATATTATATTACTAGCTCAACCATGCTCGTTTCGCTGAGTATTAAATAGTATGAAGGAAAAAAACAACAAATAAAAAATTTTATTTTTTATTGCAATGCCTTGAGCAAAACCAAATAGTGCCGAAGGTTTGTCTACGCCAAAGCAGTTGCCCATGCAAAAATACTGGATACTCCAAATTAATTCCACACATTCCCGAAGACTGGCTGCCTAACCTTGTACTGGGCGGGTGCGTCAGTTTACACCCGGTTTTATGTTTGTTAATTTTTGGTATTGTGCTTTATTTTAATCTATTTGTGTGTTGCTCACTTGAGAGTCGTTTTGCAAGTATCTATAATGTGCAGACATTTTTATATTAATATTACAAAATGTAGACATTTAACAGAAGTAATCGATACATGTCAGTTACAACAATAACAAATTAAGGCCGGTATTCTCAACAACTTAACAGCAAGTGAAACAGGCTGTTACTTTTAGAAACATATTAGTGAAAGCTCTTCAGTTATTTACTACCTATTAAGAAGGTCTCCCAATAGATCTCTAATATGTTTCTTCTAGGTTTCTAATAGGTCCCCGGTAGGTCATATCACAATAAATGTTAAAATGTCATATTTTACAGGTATTTTACACTCTTACATGTGCTCCTCTCAGCTGTCACGATGGCTTTGGCTTTGTACATTAAAGGCGTAAGAAGAGCCTTGATCACTGCTATGACTGCACCTCAACATGCGAGTGTGAAAGACACAGAGTCGAAAGACACATGCAGTCACACCGGTCGTCAAAGCTCGGCTAGCTAACCCAATAAACAATATATCGGATATTCGGTTCGTATTCTTGCCCCCTCCCTGACTTCAACTTTGTGGCGCAACGTACCCCACCATGTAATTCACTGCCGGCACTGCGTTATGGATTACCTCTTTCAATGTCCAATTTCGCTAATTTCACAGATGGGATGATCCCGTCGTCTGTACGCACGACTGTACTTCGTACTTGAGTTACGCTTGCTGTTGCTATCCACGATGACAACTATATCGTTTACAGCAATTGGGTTGGGAGACGGCTGAAATCATTTGGTACGTCTAGTCAGCGTAGTCAGCGCAAATATACGCGGATCCACCTCTTCTAAAAGCGATCGGCCAGGTGTGAAGCAATTCTATAATTATTTGTTAGTTGGGCTCCAGATTGATCTATACTGCCACGGTCACGCAGTCCAGTGGAACTGCCGAGCAGAAAGTGGTTTTGGTGTCAGTGCCTCAGCATCAACCGATTCCAGGTTCACGTACTTAAGCGGTCTTGAGTTAAACATAGTCTCAAAGTCAGCCAGTGCGGCTCGTAACACTTCTTCTCGTAGACCATTCGTAGGCAGGATTTCCGAGAGTATTGATTTAGTTTAGCGCAAGAACGCTCCCAAGCACCACCCATGTGTGGCGCGGCTGGGGGGTTAAACATGAATTGTATCATTGGGTTTCGATGCTCTACTGCTGATATCGATATATATAGCATCACATCTTTCAGAATTCGGCTGGCATCTTGAAAGTTCCTTCCGTTATCTGAAAACATTCGTAATGGTACGCCGCGTATCATCATATGCCACGTATTTCCTATGCGCGATAAAATAGGAGAGCACTTATATAATAAAGCCTATTACTACTACTATTCTTTCTCCTCCTCCAGCCTGTATGTCGATGATCTCGACGTGTAACTCTCCTTGTTGGCATACTCGTATAAATATTGCGCCAGTTTCGCTGTCTCGCCACTTAGCAGTTCACCACTCGGCCCTTTATCACGGCGCGCAAGAAGTCCAAACAGACTTTTGAGCAGATCGCAGACCCTCCAATTTACTAAAGCGGTGGGGATTTGGCATTATACATTGTAGAGTTGGGACGTGTACAATATTTTTTCAATGGTGTAATAAATGTAAGTTAAAACCATAGCATAAGACTTCAACAAAGCTATCATGTTGACTACAGCAGCGAAATGCTCAGCCGGTGGGAGGACGCTGAGTCGGCGTAAAACTAAGCAAAGTAGCTGACTGTGCGTCTGGCATACGTCTGGCGAACTGAACTTGACACTGCGCATGCCACAGCACCACGGAGAACCAACGTCGGCATTCTTAGCAGTAAGCTAGCTCTAGAGTCAGCGTCCCAAGTACGCGTAAGTTAGTTCTGCATCGAGACTCGAATGAGCACGCCGTTGAGCTACTCTCTGTTCATAATAAAACATATAAAATAATCCAACGATATTTGTTTAATTTGTATATTGTTTGCCCTTAGGTCAAAATTTGTTGTTGGCCATTGCGTCTCGCCCAGATATAAGAACTCGGACCCAACAAACCAACGAATTGATCCATTGGTTTCCGTCATCTTTGTACATCTCGTACCATCGTCTTCAACATTAAATGCCGTGGGCACCCAGCGCCAACTCAACACATCGGATCCTTCAGGTATTTCTCCAATACGTAACGAGACGAATTGTTGAAATTTATGGGCATCACTCCGGATCCAACAAACTACATCCATCGAGTCAGTCCAGAAAAGACGTCGATGGATGTGAACAATGTGCTCAGACTCCACACACTTCACCAGACAAAGCCCAAGCACAGCAGCCATCAACTCCATTCGCGGTATAGATATGGTTTCAGTGGAGCGACAAGAGTTTCCGCCGCTACCAATTAGCAACGAACGAACAATTAAGTTCTCCGCGCAGAAAAACTAGAGCAGCGCAGGCGTTGATGCTGGCGTCCACAAATTTGTGAATTTGCAAATTTTCATCACAGCTTAATAATGGCATTGCTCTCGAAATATTTAGATCATTTAATTAAATATACATGCTTCAACCAGCTCTTCCAATCAGCTTCGTCTGTTTCCCTGAGAGACTCGTCACAGTCTACGCCGGTCCGCCAGATATTCTGCAAAATTTTCTTGGCGCGTACAATGAAGAAGCCAAGAAGCCCTAGCGGATTAAAAATTGACATAACGATACTTAGTACTTGCCGTTTTGTTGCTATGGATGTCGTTGCCTTTGCAACCAACATAAGTCAGCAAATTTTTTTTCAGGCAACCACCACATGCCTAGAACTTTTCTTGGGACTCTCCGGAAGCTGAGATGTGCTTTGCCGGCAAACTGTCTACGTCTCCCAAGGCCGACATCACCCGAACTGAATTTGATGTCCATTGCCGCATATCAAATCCGACTTGAAAGAATTCACGCTGATCGCCAGTTGAAGCATTTCATCTTTTGAGTTGACTGACTGTAACCAATCATCTGCGAAGGTGTTACAGCAGATTGCGTTGACGGCCTCCGAAAACTGCTTACTGAATCGCTTCGCTTTGCGGTTTTTATGAAGTTCGCCAGGGCCGGTGAACAGGATGCTCCAAAGCTCATGACTTGCATCACATATGTTTCTGGTTTCCGGGTTGAACCGCCGTCGCGCCATAAGCATTTTTGGGCACTTGATCTTCAGGGCGCACACGGACTTGATGAAATGTTAAAACCTTTAACCGTGTATTGGGGCGCCTGGTTATTTCTCGCTGATATATTCACGGAAACAGATTTAGAGTCCCATTCTGTTTGCGTTACTTCGCCAGTCCATCTTAAGATCAGACCATCCTTGGGGCCGTCGAGTTGGAGATCATCCGTTAGGCTTTCTTCTATTAATGTACACCCAGCACCTTCGTCTATCAAGGCATATGTATGGACAATACGCGTCTTACTATGCAACGTAACGGGAACATAGCGAAATAATGCCTTCACGGATTCCTTTCTGTGGAACATTACTGCGCTCTCATTCGTTTTGTAATAGCTGTTGCCGCTGCCGCTACCGCAACCGTCGACGTTGCATCGCTTCTTTGTTTTACAATGTCGCATGTTGTGACGCAAGAAGCAGCCGAAACAAAGACGCTTTTCTTTTACGAACTCCCAACGCTGGTTGACGCCCATTCCCTTGAGGCGAAAATAATCCGAAAAGTGATGGTTGTCTTCACATTTGGGACACGAGTAGCTCTCTGGTTCCTGTCGGCATGGCTCAGGTTGACCATTCTCGTGGTTGGGCACCACGTTGTGTATAAGTACTCTATCCCTTGACGTCCCATTTATTTTCTTACCACTGTCAGCAGTTGTCGAATCGTATGGTGTTACCATGGTGGCACACATCGCAATAATAAACAGCCAATTGTCAAAGATGGCCAAGTTGAATCCTATACTGCCGACGTTAATCAATGGCGTGCCCACTCCAATTTCATGTCGCACGACATCTTAGCTACCAACTCGTTCAACAGAGTTTGGTCGTTCAAATATTCGTTAAACCCAATGGCTTACAACGTAGCGCAATAATTTTGAACGGCTAGCACTAATAGAATAACTGAGTCTAAATTGTTTGATCGTATAGGTGGTTCTTCTGTCAGTTTCCGTTGCAACGACTCATACACAATTTCTGGTCGTCCATACAGCATCCTCAATGTGCCAATCGCGTACGGAACTGTTGCGGGAAACATCAGTTTGCCAAGTACGGCGTCCTACGCCTGACCCTTGAGACACTTCTGAAGTTGGATGAGATTTTCCTCGTTGCTAAATCCGCACCTCTCAGTAGATTGCATATAATTGTTAATGAACAGCAGCCACTCCTCCGGTTTACCGGTAAATGCTGGTAAGTC